>JAUJYP020001334.1:0-135000 GCA_030674075.2 Linum usitatissimum | reverse complement strand
TTACTGGTGTGACTCTTTTGTAAACAATATCTGATTTGATTTATCTCATTAATAATAATGGGTTATGCTATATACAGTCTGTATTTATTTCGTGCATTTCGTATTTTACCGTATATAAACTAACATGCTCTTAATAAATAGATTTATTTACTATTTTACTAAAGTAACTCGTATTGTATTAGTTATCAACCCGATTAGAGTTTTATCAAAAGCAAATCGACGAAAAGAGAGATTGTCGAAGTTGCTATTGCTAAGCTCATAAATTTTCTAAAAAGTGGAAGAATTTTGTAGCCATCATCGATGATTAATACGATACAAGCTATTTTAGCAAAATAGTAAATATGTATTTTATTAAGGCTATAATAATCATTTTATGGACGGTACGTAATAAAATTCGAACTGTATATAAAATTGGGCATAATATTCCATCAACCACTTTTTGAAAAAAAAAATTTCCATTTCAAATAAGAACGTTTATTTATTTTCATAAAAAAATAATAATTTCTTGTTCATAAAATTAATGGGAATTCTCGGCAATATTTGTTGACATACAACGGCCGACGAAATTATACTTCGTACAATGAATCAATTTGGGATAGTTATAATGAAAAAAGAAACCATGTATGATTTTCTCGTGAAACTTCATAGAACCGTCTTTTTTTTTAAGGAACCATCTATTACAGATATAAATTGTAAATAAATTATGCTAAGTAAAATATCTATTTGGCAAACGACGACTCGTTTCGTGTAATGAATCATATAAATCAGGAAGGTACAATCTTTTCCCTTATTGCTTAAAAAAGATATCCCTTGCGGTAAATATTTGTACACATACACTGTTTCTCAATTACTTAATCCTTTTAAATTAATGCACGGTATGATTTCCCTAATAAACATCAACGGTTATACCCTATAAATTAAAGCTTTCTTGTCCACCGAATTACCACAAAACAAAGACAAATCACGAAACAAGTTGTAGAGAATTCTCTAACAATCATGGGTGGAAGAGGAGTAGTGAAAGTACTTGTATGCATGGTGTTGCTGGTTTTGATGGGTGAAGCCGAATGCAGCAGAGGTATTGACATCAGCAGCAGCATGACCATGGTGGCCGAGGCCGCTGGTTTGGTCCAGCCGATGGGGATATGTTGCAGGGAGCATTACGATAAGGGACCGTGCGAGCCAGGTGTCGGAGACGTTCCGGGAGGCAAGTGCTACGATTTCTGTATAGCAGAGTGTAAGGGCGCGCTCTGCAAGAAGACTTCCAAGGGACACCACTGCCATTGTTTGTGCTAGCCCATTGAATGTTAATTTTCCACACTTTTTTCCCCAGTATTATTCCATCATAAGTTTAAAATAAATATTTATTATTGTTAGTGATATGGTTTCTCATTGATGATTTCTGTTCCGATCCATATTATTATTCAAGTAAAGGTTGGATGAAAGTAAAGGAATTTTGATATGCTCGGGGTACTTGACATCAAGTAGGGTTATTGAGCAGCTTGCTCGTTCAAACATCTAACAGTAACGAGTTCACTCAGACTCGATTAATCACTCAGGATTGCGAGCATCTCGATGGTCTCAAGATATTATGAATCCAGCTCGATTACAATGTTATTAAGTTGAGCTCATTCTAGTGGTATTCGAGCCGAAAATCGACTAACTCGAATCTATATCAAGCTCAAATCTATCTCCAGTAGGAGATGGAGGAGTTTTGACGTACGCAGTTTGCTTGCTCTACGGGCTACGGATTCCTAAATTCGAAAGCCTCATCTTGCACTTACTAGTTTTTATACCGTCCTGTGTTGCTCGGTCCACCAACAACCTCAATTTGTAGTTGTCATAATAGGCCTATTAAGAAAACTCGCCGTGTTTTGAATTTAAGATTGTAGGCCCAGTGCAATGTTCATTTTCCGTTACAGAAGGCCCATTCTAAAAATGTTTATTCCTAATTGTAGCCATGTGATTATATTGTGACTTGTGGTACATTTTTTGACGAGCCATTTATTATTATTTTTTAGATAAAATCGTATCATCGTATTTACAAGCATAGTAATGTGATGCGTGTAGGTCTCATCAACGAAGTTAGTATGGATCGTGGGTTTTTGCAATAGCAGACCTCTCAATCCTTTTTTAACAAATGGAAAATTCAATAGGGATTCACCCTAACAATCAAAAGTAAAGACACAGACAATCACCAACAAAACAAACACAAACCGGAAACAAGAAAAAAGTTAAAACTAGAAATAAAACTGAAAAATAAACCTAGCAAATTTGGATGCGATTAGTAACGTCCCTATTTGAACGGCTATGTTGGCTAGGACATTAGTCGTTCCAACTCTCAGACTCAGAGAACTGGATCGGTCGCCCCTGACTGATCTGCTGGTGATGCAGGAATGATGTCCTGATCGTGCTTCTTGGAAGAGGATAGAGATGCAGCAATGGCGGTGATAAGCGGCATAGCAACAGCAAGGATGCAACAACGACGGTGGTAAGCGACATAGCAACAGTAGTGATGGCAACGTTGGTGGCTATGGATTGTGGTGTGGGGCGGGGATGAGTTGCGGTCATGATATTGGTGGTGAAGTGGTGGTCATGGATGTAGTTTTGTTGGTGTTGGAAGCGAAAGGGTGTAGGGCGATCATGGTTGTTGTGCTGAGTACGACGACAGTTAGGATTTTGGGGAGGGGCAAGAATTCTTTCCTACGAAAAATAACAAAGTAATTTCTTTCCTACAATAGATAATAAGGATCCAAATTAAAATAAAAAAATAAAAAAAATTGAAGAAGTGAAATCGACTATAACAATTAGGATTTGGCGATTCTCACTAAATGCTTTTTAACCATTTATCATTTTGTATGAGAGCGATAATTATTATAAGCAATAAATAATGTAATAAAATTAAAAACACAAAAAATTGTACCCGAAAGCAAAACGATAAGACGGCGTAGAATATATTACAAATTGTTCAATACCTTTCTTTCTCCAACTTAGTGTTTTTTGTGACCAATTTCTTCAACTTAGTTAAATAAGTTTGAATGAAATAAAATTTTTATAAAGAAGAAAAAGAAGCCATAAGTTATAACCTTCCTAATAATAGATAAATACAGTAAATGGCAAAAAAAAGTTTTTGGTAAAAAAACCGGGGAAAATTCCCAAATTAAATGGGTGATGCTATATACCGTTTGTATTTTACTTTGTGTAGTTCGTATTTTATTATAAATGAACTTATATATTCCTAATTAAAAATACTATTATACACGGAAGACATTAGTAAAATGCTAATTTCTTTAAACAAAAAATAATTTAAATTGTACTAAAAAAATCAAAACTAACACAAATCTTAAATAGAAAGGAAGATACAAGTCCTAAATCTAAATAGAAAAGGATTAGGAACATGTTAATAAATATAAATGATTCATCAACTAAACAATCCAGAGTTAAGTTCTTCATTCAAACGAAATTAAAGTTCTTTGATTCCAATTAATCCACGATTAAGTTTTTTTTTTCTGTGATTTATCAAGTTTTTCATTTTTGTAAGTCAATTACCGATTTACTTTTCAATTTTATCTTCTATTCACATCGTTTCAATTCATTACTTCTCAATTTTTCATTCCTACATTTGTGTTCAAAATATCCTATGAACAGTAGTTTTTATATTTATATTTAGAATTTTTATTTATAAAAATATCCCAAAACTCAAGGACTGCATGTTGATGATCTAAGCAACCATGTTTGGGGAGAATAGAGAGAGTTGTTTTAGAATATGATTGTATCCGCAATTTCTTGATATCTAAAGACCAAGCTAGTTTCATTATGTCGAGTATGCCTCTGATTTCCGCTCGAGTAATTGAGCAACTGCCAAGATTATGGCTGAAAGCACGAACGAAGCCACCTTTGTCATTCCTGATAATTCCCCCTGCAGCTGCTTTGGAGCCCGAATGGCGAAGTGATCCATCAGTGTTGAACGTATACCAAACCTCATCCCCCAGCCACCATCCGATCATCTAAGCATGCCGAGCTATATTCGACACTTCTCGACTCTGCTGACCAGCCTTCCAGCTCGAGAGGATGATGTCTACCCAATAACCACACTAATTAATCACTTCTTGAATTGTAGGTTATCTGTTCTGAAAAAGTCTATTGTTACGAGTGCGCCAAAGAAGCCACAAAGTGACACCTGCGAGCAGCTTATCCTTCAAAGAGCTAATCCAAGTAACTAACCACTCGCCGAAGCTCTAGGAACGTTCAGCATGAGTAACAACTTTCGAAAATATTTTCGACCAAGCCTGAAACCAAAATCGCAATCACGAAGAACATGCGAAATAGATTCAGAGTTGGAACCACAAAAGGAACAACCAACATGATTGGTAAGATGCCTTTTGCCTCTCTCTTCATTAGTCATAAGACGTTGCTGCATAGAGAGCCATAGGAAATGTTTAATCTTGTTGGGCCCCCTCCATTTCCAAATGGTAGACCATTTGAAAACAGGTGCATCATTATGTAAGTCCTTGAGGAGAAGATAAGCAGTTTCAACTGAGAATTTTTCATAGGTTTCAAGACCCCAAACAGTTGCATTATCTCCAATATCATCTCTGGAATAGTTGCATCAAGAAGACAAGAAGTGAGTGCAGGAATATTCCAAACTCCAGACGAAATAATGAAATCAGAAACCAAGGCATTAGAGTCAATTCCTGAACATTCCTAACATAGTCGAGACGAAGAATGCTACTATCTAGCCATCTATCGATCCAGAATTTTGTTTGACGACCACTATGAAAGAGGACACCCTCATAGTAGCATTCCACACCTTCATCATACCCCTTCGAGTCATAGAAAATCTGGAAGCGACGGGCCAAGGTATAACCATTTGGCGATCTCTTAATATACTTGGTAATTAACACTTGAGCCCATAATTCATTTGGCCGTTTCATAACACCCCAAACAAATTCCATCAAGAAAGCTTTATTTAAATCATGAGCACTCTGGAGACCCAAACCTCTCAAATTTTTCGGTTTGCAGACCCATATCCCAGTCAACATTATGCAATATCCGAACACCATTCGTCGCTCCCCATATAAAATTACGGATCCTTTTGTCAATAGCTTCACAAGTTTTGATAGGGATAAAATGCTATTTGCATGACATATGAGGGGAGAGAGTTGAGGATGCTCGAAGAAAGAGTCATACATCCGGCAAGAGAGAGGGTGCTAGCCTTCCATCCCGCTAACTTGGTGTCCATACGATCGAGAAGGAAATCATAAGTGGAAGTGAAAGCACGATCATGAAGAACGGGCACTCCCAGATATCGACCAAGATTCTGAATAGCCTGAATATCCATATTAAGAACAATTTTTGAGGAGAGAATTCGGATAATTTTCTTTAGAAAATAAATACGAGATTGCTCCTTACTAATGCTCTGACCTAAAGCCGCACAGAAACATTCCAAAATATAAAGGATATTCGTCGTTTGTGCAACAAAAGCCTCACTGAATAACACAAAATCATCAGCAAAAAAATGTGATAGCTGAGTGCCATTCTTGACAAGTGTAATGGGTTTCCACATGCCATAATCAACGACGGCAAAGGTGATCATTCTATTTAACCTAAATGGCAAAAAATAACACTAAATTCATTGACAACCAACAAAAATTATAAAACTAAACTCATAAAACTCGTTATAGTCTAAGCGAACCCCATTACACTAAAAATAAACTAAACTAATCTACTCATAGTCATAGACTAATCAATAATGACCAACCGATTAACCTAAATTAAACCAAATCGAACCGAACCGACTCCACTCTAAAAATCTCACTAATTGAATAGCTCCATCTATCTAGCCTTTCTTTTCTGCCTACAGCAAAACCCTTCTAGAAACCCGGACCAGCTGGAGTCGGGTCCGCACTCGCTGCCGACATCTCTCCCTCCTTCCTCTTCCGCATCTCCAAAACCTTCCGGTGGCTGTTTGAGTGCATCTCGTTGGAAAACGTCGGGCTCCCTGCCGGCCTGTACTCCGGAAACAGGCGGCCGGACTTATACCGGACTCCACATGCGTTGCAGAGAGTCTTAGCCCCGTGTGGACCGGTTCTCCACTGCGGCGTCTTCTGTATCCCGCAGTGGCTGCACTTCCTCTGCTGCGCCGGCGGCAGAGCCTCATCCGAATTCCCCACCGCCGCTGTCGGCTTCTCCTTCTTCTTCTGTTTCTTCTTCATCGGCTCGCTAGCAAATAACACGTGAATTGGTGGCCGGGTTTGGACGGAGACGAAACACGGCGGCGGCGGCGATGACGATGCCGAAGACGAAAACGGCGACGAGGAAGAATCTGAGCTCACGCGCCAGGTCCGGCCAAAGGGTCTGGCTCGTTTGTTCCTCGCCCTCACCGGAATCCGGGAATTGAGAAATGGCGGTGGAGGAAGTGTCGTCAAAACAGGCTTTGGCTCCATTTCAAAGGACTTCCCGCCGCCGGCCACGAATAGGCCGGCCACCTCCGATGACAAAGAGGAAGAAGAATCGTCGACGAATTGCGAAACCCATTCCAATTCAGCCAAATCCTCCGTCTGCAGTAAGAAACAAATCAAATGAGTGAGTCAACTGAAATAACGAATTCTATTAAAACCTAAAATAAAATAAAATTGGGAAAAATGAGATTTTACATGAAACGGAAGCTCGCCGGAGAGAAAGGAATCGGAGAAACTGACGGAGGAAGAATTCGAAACTGAAACAGAGTCCTTATCTTCCTCTTCATCTTCTTCTTCTTCTTCTTCATAGCTTTCTGGCTCTGGTTCATCTTTCAAGCCGCCATGGGAGAAATCCAAGAAGCAATCAACGGAGAGATCCTCCGTGGAATTGACGTCATTCAACCACGCCAAATCTTCTTCTTCCTTACAAGGGGAAGATTTCACGGCAGCCATAACTTCCCTTCTTAAGCTTGATTTCAACGCTCTAGCTTCCATACAGTAGAATTCCATTTCTGAATCAGATTTCCACGACCCGTTAGGAAAAAGATTTTTTCAAAAAAAACAGAGGAACTCAAGAATTAATTGAGAGAAAAGGAGAGGTGGGTAAACCTGAAAAAGTCGGAGGGAAGATGTTCATACGGAGAGGCAAGGAGTAAAGCTGAAAATTTTAATGGCGTTTGAGCTTTCCTTTTTTCTTGTTTCTGTTATCCTTGTCTTTGTCTTTGTCTTTGTAAAAACAGAGTCATTTATATTTTCCAGTAATTGAAAAAGATGGTAAGATTTTTATTTATTTCTTTATTAAATGAAAATGAATTAATGGGTCAAGAATGGAAGGTGACTGTAGCGAAGGTCTACGTTGGGTTCGACTGTTCTTAGTTTGGTGACATCTGGAAGAATTTTCTTTTCAAAATTTTGGAATCTTTTTTATATTATAATTAATTGGTTACTATTAAAAATGGGTATGAAAACTTCAATGGTTAATATAGAAAAAATGTTGGCGGATCTAGATAAGATTTCATGATTTCAAACTATGTTCTAATAGTTGTCATTTTATGGCAAGTCAATTTAATATTAGTTTTAATTTTTCTCACAGAATTCGTCGAAATTCATAGTCATGCAATAGTGATAATTGTATTTCGTACGGGAACTTTGTGTTATGCTTAACTTACCAAAACTTGATGGTTTTATTATCGTACGATATATTTTTCTAAAATTTGGATTTTTGTATTAGTTAGTTTGAACGGTGAAACAAATATTGGAACCTTAGATTTTTCCAATTGATGGGATTTGGTTTTTATTTTTGGGATAGTTCCAAATCCAGTAGTATGATTTACTTGCATGATTGATGGCGCGAGTACAGTCCAATCAAATAGCATTTCTATTTTATATGCCAATATCGTAATTGGAAATAATCTAAATTAGCCTGAAAAGATTCAAAATATTAGTTATTACTTGTTAGTTTGATGTAAATTTGTGTTAGTTACATATTATTCATTTGATTTCCTTTAATTCATTACAAAATCATTTCCTTTACAAGGTTTGTAACAAAAGTTGGTAAGGTGATCTAAAAAATTGTTAATTCTTTAATTGAATGAAATTCCATCTCAAATTTGGTGCATATATGAAAACAGCAGCATACATTATTTCAAGAGTTATTAGTATGTAAAAAAGAAAGTTATAATTAGTTATTACAATTTACAATCTAATTCTTCCCGCTTTGTACGGCCAATTGACATTTCAAACTAATTTTGCGCCATTTCATAAGAAGACCATAAACCGATAGCGACGACCGGCGAGGGTCGTCGGAAGTCAAAATTCATGCGGCCGCCGCCTGTCAACGTGGTTGGCCGGCAAATTATGAATGCGGGAGAAATTCCAAATAATCATCTCGTCAAAGAATCGGAGCTTGTCCCGTTGTGAATTGTAGCCGTGGACCATGTCCATTACGAAATGTTTTCCCTCAATTTTTTCTCCTTTGTAATGTTTCCCTCTACTACTTTCAAATTTGAACTTGAATTTTTTTGTATTGAGTTTTATATGCTCTCAGGTATAAATTAAAATTAGACACAATGAACCATAAAAGGGACAAAAACATTTCGACTCGTAGTAAGAAAAAATTTGTATTTTATTCATTAAGTTTTATGGAAAATTTTCATCTTATTGTCTAAATGGGATAACATAGTTGGTATTGTTATATATGGGTAATCTAAAGACTAAATATATTAAATTCAAATTTAATTACACTCTCATAAAAAATACTTACAAAATGTTTATTCCTCCTTATTTATATTATTATTTTTTATTTCCCATTCTATCTTGTAAATAACATACCTATTACAACTTTATGGAAAGCATAATATGTAGTATTCCATTAGTTCCATCAGTAAATACTATGTCCTACTTATTTTCATTAATTGATTTGTTGTATATATCTTATCTTTATTTCAATTGGAAAGATATGGTTTTCCTTTCTATTTGGAGAGTTTTGATTAGGGCATTTCGGGTAATCAAATGCCAAAAGACTTTTTTGACCATGATAAATGGGAATTACTAATAAAGGTGTTATTTCTGAAAAAAAAATTAATCTTTAATTCATGACTGATAATTCATTGTTTTAAAATTGTTATTTAGCATTAATCACCTTTTTATAAATCAAATGTTAACCACCATTTTCATCCACAAAATAAGTACAACTAGAAGTGGACAACCACAAATCCTAGCCCACTTATGAATTACTCAAGTAATTGGTCAGTGGTGTAAAGTTTGGTGGAAGTTGGAACATGTCACTTATTATTATTATTATTATTATTATTCAATTATAGTGACGGGTCTTACTCAAAATATCAAAGATTTCCACCAAATTATGTTGGTTTGTATGGTATACATCCTCTAGCTATATATGATTAAATTTCAGCAGGTGAAGTCTTGGGTATGACTTGTTTTAATAATGAACTTTGAGGAAATAATATCGGAACAAACACTCGATGAAACCATGAAATGCTCTTAAACAGATTTATAAACCATTTTCCATTGTAGAATAATTGTTAGATTTGTGTGACGTGGTAGATTTAAATCTAAGATTAATCACCAGACATATAATTTTACTATCGAAGTAATTTCACTTAGATTTACAATCTAGAGAGAACCAGACGTTTAGTGTCTAAATCTTCATACCTATATAAACATGTACCATAATTAGCCTTCCATCGGCAATCATGGAAGCCTGTTAACATGGAAGAATCACAGTGTCGTTTTCCTAATTAGCACTTAGCAGCCCACATAAATATTTCTTCCCTTCTACGCCACCGCTTTGAAAACTGTAACACTAACTAATAATAAATTAAATGACCAATTGAGAAACCAACATACTAGACCTACGTATGTATTCGCCCCCAAAGTTCGTGAACTTTATTGAATGAGCCAATAATATTACAATCCAATACAGAACGAAAATCTAGTTGGAGGACTTGGATTTGAGATTCTGTTGTGTTCAATATCATATTTGAGTGATTAACTGGTTGTGGAGTGGTACTGTGGATTCACAAGAAAATCACTTGGATTTCATATTATGGGTGAATTTTTCAGTATATTTGGTATACTGAAATTTCTGATGTGTCTAGTTTTTTTTGGTAACGTAAATTTATCATCATCATTCATTTTCAGTTTGCGATCTCCACGATTCACAATTATTCAAATATTAAATTTCTAATTCAACATGTTCTTTCTCCATGATAGCCTCCATTTCATCAGTTTCTTCAACTAGTGTTGCAACCCAGTAAAACAAATAGATTAGAAGCTGAATAGTGAAAATGAATCACCAATTATGGTAGGTTCTGTTTCTTATTTAATATTTGAAATAAAAATAAAATGTGAAATAAAAATTTAATATCTGAATAATTGTGAACCGTCAAAATCGCAAACTATAAATGAACGATAATGATAGATTTACGTAAGAAAAAAAAACTAGACACATTCGGATATACTCTAGAATTCACTCATATCATGTATTAGTTAGTACTTTATATCTTGAGTGAAGTCACTACAGATATGCATGGTTGTGATTTTTTTATATATTATAATCATTACTATTTTCGGAAAGCTAGGAGGAGTAAAGTAGAAGAAATAATTGAGAAGTGAGTCATGAATACAAGTGCTAGGTGCTGACTCAACATTGAACAATGCTCCCCACCTTAACCTTTCCCCTTCCATACAAACCTAACAAATTAATTTCCCAAACTTTATCCAAACCAGCTTCAAATTATTTTCCAATTCAAATTACTACTAATTTGATTTTTCCAAAAACACATATGACCCTACTACCCCCATATATTCCAATATGATAAGGTGCCATTTGTCACTTAGGATTTGTTTGTATGTAGGTTTTATACAGTTTCAGGATTTAAGGAAAAAAATCACCCATTTAAAAAATATCGCGGGAGAATTTATGGGTTTTTTTTATCACTAGTTACAAATGTATGAGTTTTGCTTTTAGTTTCAAAACTAAATTTCTAAACGACATTTTTAAATTTCAATTATTTAACGTCCTAGATAGAATGAATTATGTAATTACTCTTTCATAAATTTGAAACAAAAAACTTTAACTATTTAAAATATCTTTAGGGTTTAGATTTAATTAAGTCGGTTTAGATTTAATTAAGTTAAGTAAGTAATTAGTAGAATTATATAATTAAGTTAGTAATTAGTAGAATGGACATTTTGAAATTAATGATCAGTAGAATTGTTTAATTCATATATAATTAGGGAAAGATTTTAGAGCGTCATAGAGGTTTTCAATGAACGAGGTGAAAGTGGTTCATGTAAATTCTCTGATTTTTTGCGATAAGGACGTTTGAGTTTTTCTTTCATGTTACGGCGTAAACCATTTAAATTTTAGAGCGTCAAATAGTAATTTTTATTTTAAATTGCTTTGGGAAATTGGAGACTTTAGATGTGATTTGTAGTTCTAGTTTTGCGGTTTCCATGTGTATCTATTCGTTCTTATTGATTCTTCATTTTTTTTCTTTTAATTTTTTGATTTTTTTTTATAAATCAAAGAGTGCTTATTATTGAAATTATGAAGAACACTCCATGAGTGGTAATCCGGGAGGTGCAATCCACACAACATATTACAACGGGAGAAGTAGTGATGAACGTATTTTACTCGTTATCAAAATAATTTGGTTAATGAATTAACCGAGTCGGATTTCCATAGGGTCTCAATGCGTAACAACTCAAAGTTATATAAAGTGCTAATCGATTAAACAGGTTTTGTGGTGTAGGTGCCACGAGAATCAATCAAACAATCAAAAGAAAATAAAAATTGCTTTAAAGTAAATGGCTGCAAGACTGCACGATATAAGGTTTGAATCAAATGGGAAAAATCTGCTTAGACTTCGAAGCACCTAGGCTATCCAAATTCACCAATGACAAACAAATTTCACGATTTAAACAAACAAGTCAAATTCAATTCACCGTCGCAGCTCTTCTCTAATCAAATCACGCCCTTTTAGGTATGCTAATCTCCTACCTATCTACTATCCCAGTCCTCTTTCGACACGAAGATCTAGAATCCGCTACGGGACAAAACAAACAAGAACTGCCCACACGACGGACTAGTTTATTCGCCTCGGGATGAGGGTTAACGTCTAACCTAGTTGATTAATTTTGATGTTCTAAATATGTAAGCTCTTTCAAGACGAAGAAAAATCTAACAAGGTTCTATTCAAAATGGCCAAGCAAGAATAACAACGAAAACGAAATTAAACATAAACCAAAATCCATCCAACTCGCATAAATCGTCAAAGTCGGACAATCATCTGTTCATAAGGAATTACCTAGGGTTCATCTAATCCAAGCACGAGGAGTTTAGCTACTTATAATCATGAAGAACAAATCAGATTCAAAGAAGGAAGACATTGGAGTTAGGTTTACAAGAAGAAATCCGAAAAAACTTAATTTCGCTGATTCCCGCTGAAGAACTTGATTCGCCGATCTTGATTATGTCTTCTGATCCGAACTCCTTGAAGTCAATGCCTTCTCGTCGCTTCGAAGGCTCTCAATCATCTTCTGAATTTCGTCCAAAAAGTTATGTCCTCGAATGAGGGAGGACCGGGCTTTAAATAGAAGTTCCCAAAAATCCTTCAATTTCTGGAATGTCGACTTTGCCGCTCCCCTTCAATGTCAATATTGCCACTATGTGCATAGCGGCAAGATTGACAAATCCATAGCAGCAATCTGAACTTGTTTCCAAAGAGAGTTGTCAAGTTTGCCGCTATGAAATGTCAATCTTGCCGCTATGGTCATAGCGGCAAGTTTGACAAATCCATAGCAACAATATTGACATAACTCCGTGATCAAAGTTTTAGAAAATTGAACGAGCTTTTCAAAGCCGCCGACCTTGTATCAATCGAACTTTTGAGTTAGGAGATATGTCCAAAATATAAAACTACGACATTTTCCGACCAAGTCGAGATCCAAGTTCCTTGAAGATGTCAAAAGGCTTCCCATTGCCTGTCCTAGACCATCCACACACCGTATCGCCCCGATTATTGCCTCAATGTTGTTATATACCTGAAATCTACAAGAAAAACACTCCAAAACGACATCAAATGGACATCGACCGGGTCTGAGACACTAAATCAAGATAAAAGCTTAAAATGCATAAAATATCCTAAAATTATACCTAAAGCAATACAATTATGCATGAAATGTCGCTTAAATGATGATGATGAACATAACAAATTGAATATCATCAAAAACCCTCACACTTAAGCTTTGCTTGTACTTAAGCAAAAAGCTGATAAAAGCTATGGAACACATCTACAAATCAAATTAACTACTTAACGAAGCAGAGAAATTCCATAATCCTCAATGCATCCCTAAATTTATCAACAAACAAGTGAACCTTTAAACAAACCAAAATATGGCGTAAATGCCTCACAAGAAGTTCCCCAACTTTCCATAAATCATCATACACGTTACACCAACCATCTAGACTTATCTTAAGGAAAATAGGCTCAAAGATGAAGCTAATAATGAACTCACTCACAGTGTTTCAAGGACAATGTTTATGCACTCATCATCATCTCTGAAGTGCACTTCCAATACTTGCACATCAATCTACTCCTACTCATTACATTAAGACACTTCAAGTACTGATCCATAGGTCTTTTATTTGGCTTTGTAATGTGGACAGAAAAGAGAAGAGAAAGTGAAATGACTTTTGGTGGTGTGTGCACTTAGCGGCTAACGACTCGTTCTACTCTAATACGGAGTTAAGCTACTAATCACAAACAATGTTATACAAGGATCTCAAACTGCTAATAGCTCAAACTAGCTCCTTTATCCCTTATGCACAAACTACTACTTTGAGCTTTTGTGCTCGTTATTTTATCTGACTTAAGACCTCTTGGTCTTCTTTTGACTTTTCGATTTTTCTTCTCTCGAGACTGGGTATTTCACTTATCTCCTTCCTCTTTTTTTGGAGAATTTCAAAATTTTATTTTCTCTTTTTTTACAATTTTCGGGATTCTACATAAACATCAAACTGAACAAGGGAGACTATATAATTATGCTTCTTTAAATTTTAGAAACTCTAACTCCTAGACTCGACCGAGTTAAATGCCACTAATGTACACATGATCAAATGAAGGCTTAAAAAAGGGGATACGATATTGTGAGGGGTTATGAAAAAGGCTTTTTGGCTATGATCGGGTTATCTAGGGAAAATATAGGGACATGATGGATATTTTTGCGGTGGAGCTTTTCCTAAGTGTCTCTATAATTTTAGTGAATCAGTGCCGAGCGAATTCAGATAGGTATCATGCAAGCATCGGATTAACAACAACTGAGAAGACCACTCAAAACAATTTAAGAGCAAATCTACTAATGAAACAGACTATCTATACTACAACATGGTCTTTTTAGGCCTCACAATGTTTTGTTAGATGGTAATTCAATAACATATATGTCTGGTCACATCAAGTTGGAGATTCCATGCTACTTTAAACACATCAAAATAGCTCTAAAGAACAAATCAACGGACTTTGATCATTGCCTAATATTCCTATCAAATATAGGTTCACAAGTAAATCATCAATTTAAGTGTGCAAATCACAGGGAAGTATTCTAAGCATGTCAAGTAATTGATTCAAAGATGTTTCCAACAAACTTGAGATTTGGACTAATGTGCAAGACTTAACTACCCATCAAGACTAGCTAACAAGAATCCTATGCAAACCCACCCCCACTTACTTTGGACAGTGTCCTCACTAAATGAAATGGAAAAGTTGTATAATAATACCTGGAAGTCGTGAGAAATTCGAGAGGCTCGATACATGATTCCTGAAGTTCAAACTTGACAGCCAACTAACTCCCGAAACACACTCAAACAAACACACACACACACAAAACAAAAAATAAAAGTAGAAAGGAACTAGGACAAGTGTCCAAGTCCCACACATAACAAGATGGATTTATGTCTGAAAAGAAAGAAAATAAAAAGTCTAAAATAGAACGATTAATACCTAAACATGCAATTTGACTAAAATAAAATATAAAAGATTGACTCCAGACATGGGTTGCCTCCCATGAAGCGCTCCCTTTTTAATGTCTTTGAGTTAGACAATACCTGGAAAGGTTATGCAATCCAACTAAGCACCTCCTTGAATGCCATCGATTTCTTCATGGTGAAAAGTTGAGTGTCGAGTAGCAATTGAAGCAGATGATGGAATTACCCAAGTAGATTGCTCGAACTCTGTTTTCCATCCCAGAATGACCTTCTCCTTTGGAATTTATATGCTTGAGGAGGAAAGAGATATAAGGGTGTTTCACCACCAACAACCTCAACCTTCTCCACACTAATGACGCCACTTGAAAAAGTCTTCAGATTTGAGCATGAATGGGTCCCTCTTCTCTGACCTCTTCACCCTTGGTCTTTAGGTGCTCGCTATTAGTTTCCTGACACACGTATTTCATGACTGCACAACAATTTTGAAGAGTCTCGATGTCCTTTGGTGGAACCATTAATTTTTAAGATGTCCTTGTAGATGGAGCACTATATATCTTCTGTCACCAAAGTTGAAATATGAGCTTGATCCTCCCATAATGTTTCAATGAGATATTTTTTGTCATCTTCTTTGTATTCTTCTAGTTCTTCATTGTAGACAGTTTGAATTTCCTCAATGACTTGTTCCCGCATATCTTCATCGTCATCCCAAAATCTTGAAGGAGACCCACCCCATTAGCATTTTCCAAGTTCATCACATACAATGTGAACTTCTCTAATGGTTGGTTTATCTTCTAGATCTTCATCTTCTTCCTTTAATAATTGGAAAGGGAATTCACTCTTATCCCATTCATGATCTTCTAGCTTTTCATCATGGTCGGCTATATTTTCTTCAAGGATTGGTTCATCTTCTTCCTCTATGACCACCACGTCTCTTGTAATAGTGAGTACATCCTGAATTTACTCATCATTGTCTAACTTGACATCCTCATCAAAAAGAGTATTGGCGGGCTCTATCCTTGAAATTACCTCGTATGCGGCATCCATTCTCTTCATAAGCTCTTTATGGGCCTCCATCATTTCCTCAAACCACAATCTGCTTTTAACTGCACTGTCTTGAATATACTCTTTTAGTTCTTCATAAGCTGTAGGCGGTTGATAGTGATAGTTCTACGTAAGCCCCATTCTCTTCATCATCTCTTCCTGTACAACAAGCATTTCCTCCTTGGATGCATGTATTTCCTTGATATCCTAAAAGTAATGGTTCTGTGATGGATCTTCATAATATTGAGGATGTTGAAAGTCATAGTTCCATGCAGGCTCTTGGGGGTATAGAGTCGAGTAACGATCTTGATAACAAGATGGTGATGGTTGATGATCATTATGACTCCACCGATGGTTGCATCCTCTGTAGTCCTGCATCATCTCTCAAACAAAACTACCAAGGTGAAACTAGCAAAATAAACTATACAAAAGATGGATATTTATAATGAATGAATGATTAACACTATACAACTCCTTTCAAACACAACATAGAAGTCCCCGACAACGGCGCCAATTTGATGAACGTATTGTACTCGTTACCAAAATAATCCGGTTAATGAATTAACTGAGTAGAATTTCCCTAGGGTCTCAATATTGTGACTAGTCAAAGTTATGTAAAGTGCTAATCGATTAAACAGGTTTTGTGGTGTAGGTGCCACTAGAATCAATCAAACAATCAAAAGAATATAAAAATTTCTTTAAAGTAAATGGCTGCAAGACTGCACGATATAAGGTTTGAACCAAATAGGAGAAAACTGCTTAGACTTCGAATCCCTCTAGGCTATCCAAATTCACTAATGACAGACAAATTCCATGATTTAACCAAACAAGACAGATTCAATTCACCATCGCAGCTCTTCTCCAATGAAATCACGCCCTTTCAGGTCTGCTAATCTGCTACCTATCTACTATCCCAGTCCGCTCTTTTGACAAAAAGATCTAGAATCCGCTAGGCGACAAAACAAACGAGAACTGCTCATACAACATACTAGTTTATTCGCTCTCGGATGAGGGTTAACACGTAACCTAGTTGATTAATTTCGGTGTTCTAGATATGTAAGCTCTTTCGAGATGAAGAAAAATCTAACAAGATTCTATTCAAGATGGCCAAGCAAGAATAACAACGAAAACGAAATTAAACATAAACCAAAATCCATCCAACTCGCATAAATCGTCAAAGTCGGACAATCATCTGTTCATAAGGAATTACCTAGAGTTCATCTAATCTAAGCATGAGGAGTTTAGCTACCCATAATCATGAAGAAAAAATCAGATTCAAAGAAGGAAGACATTGGAATTAGGTTTACAAGAAGAAATCCAAAAAACCTAATTTCGCTGATTTCCGCTGAAGAACTTGATTTTCCGATCTCGATTATGTCATCCGATCCGAACTCCTTCAATTTGTACCCCGCTTTCAAATACCCACTAGATTGCTCTAGTGGGATCGTAATTCTCCCTAGGGTCTTTCTATTCTTATTACTCAAGTTGATTTTCTAACTAGACCAAGTGACAGATTGAAATTGTTTTGGATTGTTTTAAAGTAACCGATTAACAACTAAGCATGCAATTAAAAGGTAAACGAATCTAAGAGATTAAGTTTCATATAGGAAAGAAGGTTGCTCGGATTCGAATCCACCTAAGCTAGCAATGTACGAATGAATGATTAATTATCTCGGTTATTCAAGTCAGAACGGCTCGGCAATTTCCTAATGTAGTCTTAGATCACTCTCGCGCCTCTAAGGATCTATTCCGTCTAACTGTAGATTCCTCTCTCGAGCTAATCTACACCTAAACAAAACGCATTAATTATGTTCGATGAAATGCCACAACGATAAACGTGCAAAGAGCCTAAACGATTCGCTCCTCTCTCGAGCTAACGAATAATCTAGGGTTCTTCCTAAGCGACCTATGAACCTATGTTCCTCTCGGACCCACAAATCAATGTCGTTGACTCAATCAAGATGATCAGACAAGAAAGAATCTAAAAATTAGGTTTTAGGAAGAACGCATCATAAGTCTGAATAAACCTCAATAACAAATCAAATCATCCATACAAAGCTTAGCTAAAGCTTCATCTCATCCGAACAACACAGAAAGTTTAGCTACTCATGGTTCCGGAAAATAAATCACAAGAGAAGAGAAGAAAAACCGAAGAAGACGACATGTTCTTCATGGAAATCCCAATCTTCGACTTGATGATTTGCCCTTCGCCAGTTGTGGTTGATCCTCTCGCTTCAATCGTCTCTCTGGAACTCTAGCTCTCTCCAAGAGCTCGAAAATATGTGTATAATGAAGTCTATCTCGTCCTTGGGGGTCTCTGGGGTATTTATAGGCTTCTGGACCATGTTGGAGAAGGAAAAGGACTTGAAAAACCCGTCTGGGGGTGGGACATGGCGTGCTCCATATGGAACACGCCGTGTTCCTGGCCGTGTTCGGCCCCTGTAACTTTCTCGGGCAATTTCAGCGGAGGAACACGCCGTGTTCCTTCATTATACGGAATTTGACCATAGTGTCAACATCAAAGTTGTAGACAATCGAATTATCTTTCCAACGCCGCTGACCTTGCATCAATTGGACTTTGGAGCGATGAGTTATGCTAAAAATACTAAACAGTGACGCTTTCCTCCAAAGTCGATCGCTTTGAGTTGTTCCGGCCTCCCCATCATGTCTTGGTTTATCTCCAAACGTCATATGACACCTGAAATATACCAAAAACATACCAAACACCATAATACCGCCCCGAGGGGCAAGAGAACCAAACATGTATTCAAAACCCAAATTTGAATACATTTCGACACACAAAAATATAGTTTATAACGAGAAAAGGTGTGTCGAAAATACATCACATCAGGTTTACAAGAAGAAATCCAAAAAACCTAATTTCGCCGATTTCCGCTGAAGAACTTGATTTGCCGATCTCGATTATGTCATCCGATCCGAACTCCTTCAATTTGATGCCTTCTCGTCACTCCGAGGTCTCTCAACCATCCTCTGAATTTCGTCCAAAAATGTTTGTCTTCGAATGAGGGAGGACCGGGATTTAAATAGAAGTTCCCAAAAATCCTTCAACTTTCGGAATGTCAACTTTTCCGCTATGGTTCAATGTCAATCTTGCCGCTATGATCATAGCGGCAAGTTTGACAGATCCATAGCGGCAATCTTGACATAACTCCCTGATTAAAGTTTTAGAAAATTGAACGAGCTTTCCAACGCCACCGACCTTGCATCAATCAAACTTCTGAGTTAGGAGATATGTCCAAAATACAAAACTACGACGTTTTCCGACCAAGTCGAGATCCAAGTTCGTTGAAGATGTCAAAATGCTTCCCAGTGCCTGTCCTAGACCATCCACACACACTGTATCGCCTTAATTAATGCCTTGATGTTGTTATGTACCTGAAACCTATAAAAAACACTCCAAAACGACATCAAATGGACCCGGACCGGGCCGAGACAGTAAATCGAGATAAAAGTTTAAAATGCAAACACATCCTAAACTTCTACCTAAAGCAATACAATTATGCATGAAATGTTGCTTAAATGAGGATGATGAACACGACAAATCGAGTGTCATCGAGTAGTTAATCTGAAGCTAACTGTCTCCGCAACCTAGCACTCCTCAATACCTTGATATATCCATTAAAACTCAGGCAACCAGACCAACTGGTTCAAGATAACCAACGAGTAAAAAACAAAGTAAAAAACTAAGCGAAATAAAAGGACACAACGATTCAGTCTGATGAAAACAAAGGAAGCAATTCTGAAGGATAATCGATCCAGCAGCAGGGGATAACATGTTGTCGGAGATGACCGGTCTCCACAACCCCCAAGATAGCACTATGCCGATGGGTGGGTTGCCGAGGAAAACCCACCCGTTCCACTCGTACATTGACCTCCTTGAGAGATACACCTTCATCGTCACTATCGTCTAAAGATAGATATTGTAAGGCTACGAGTTCGGTACCTATGTCAGTAGTTTCAGTCATCTGCTCGGTCATCGTCGAGTCGGTATTGGCGGCCTCGATTACAGAGGGCATGCCGGCGTCAGTATTTGGTGTTGAGGTTTGATGGATCGGTGACGGGTCAATCGGAGCCGGGATGGGATGAGGGTTGTTTGTGTTGGATGATGTTGGGCGATTATGGAGGAAGAGTGAGCTGGAGGGAGACGACGTTTGTTTTTCGGTGGTGGTGCAAGGTTGCACAGAGACGTCCCAATATTTGGGAGAGAGCAGCCTAAAACCCTAGGCAGATCTAGCTTTTTAATCTTTTGATTGATTACCCATTGTATGATATTGTTGATAATTTTCCAAAATACAACATTTATTCAACAAAATCAGTAATTCAAATATTCTATTTATCAAATAACATATCCAGTTCTTATTTATTCTATTTCAAATTTCCGAGATTTCTAATACGTTCAAACCAAAAAAACTGAAACAAACGCCCCTTAGTTGCCCATAGGTTTTCTAAATGCCTTTTGTATTTGTTTGTTAGTTTTGGAACCTTTCCTATTGAGAAGAAGCCGGCTGGAATTTGGAAGCTTTATGGGGAGTGCAGTGAGATCACATGATTAAGTGTTGTATAATTTTTCTTCCTAAAAGAATACGTAGTAATGAAAAGTCTTCTATCATCTTCATCACCAATTTTGTTTATTTGAATTTTCACATTAAGTTAGCAAATGGGTCCTCTTGCTTTTGGAATGAGATTTGGAAGTTATATGCACTAGCCGGATATTGAGTTTTAAGATTGGTCAAACTAATTAAATTTTATTCCATCTTAATAATGATACTTTTTCTTTTCATAATGGATATTTGATTGGTGGTCAGCGTAACAATAATGATATTTATTGATATATCATAGATGATTTATAAAGATCGTAGGTTAGAACTAAAATCGTCAAATGACTCAACTTGATAAATCCGTATAATCTAGCTCAGCCTAGTTGTAATTTGAATGGTTAAAAAGTCAATGATTCAAGACTTGCAAGATTATTTCCAGCCGGAGCTAGCTCGGGCCGGAACCAGCGGCCGGCCGGAGCCCCTCTGGGCAGAAACGGGCGGCCGGCCGGGGCCTTCCAAACCCTTTTTTTCGAAATCGTACCTTGAACGTTCGCTTCCGATCTTCGATCTTCGATTTCTTCTTCGGTTCGACGTTTGAGAGTGTTTGGGAGTGTTTGCTACTGTTTGATTGTGTTTGAAATAGTGAATACACACAACAACTTATATGGATTTCGTTTTTACGAAAGGATAATATTGTAATTGACTGAAATTAGGGCGTCGTTTAATTCGAAAATTAGGGCGTCAAATAGGGATTCAGTTTGATAAACCTCTACTCATTTGACATTTTTTGAAATAAATACTGAGATATTATTAATATGTCATATTGTATCACCCTCGAATAAAAAAATTAAAAAGTCAGTTAGGAGTGTCCCTTCTCGTAAAGGGCTATTTAAAATACATCCCAACTAACCTACTAACCCCGCTCATAACATAGATTTGGATTGACCAATACTCAACAACTCGTAACTCGCACGACCATGCAACCAATGAAATCATAATTCAATAGAACTTTGGTCTCATGAACAAGTGTCCTGATAAAGTTACACCCTTATTGACCCATAACCTAATTAGTTTAACATTTTGATGCATCTGTTTGACACCTCTAATTTAGTAAAAACAACGTAACGCACTCTTATTTATTTTCTTCATACACCCTGCTGAGTATATGATTCACTTCGATTGATCAAAACCTTAATCAACAATACAAGTGACAACTATATATAGCTCTCACAAATCAAATTCAAACTAAAGGAAAAGTAATTTGAAACTTTTATGTACTGTAGCTAGTTTTAAAATCCAACCACAGATTTGAAAATCAAAACCCTTCAATAAATCCCAGTTTGTGAGCTCTTTCAAACTGCTGGCCAGAAAAAACCTGTGGACTCTTTCCTATTTCCTTAGTGGAAAAGATTTGATTTTGAACCACTGGAAAAAGAAAAACAATGAAATTGATGAGTAAGTAGGCAGATATAGGTTTGGTCACCTAACTAATCTGAATCATTTGACACTGTCCAATGGTGGAAGATCATTTTACATCACTTATGTTGAAGATGAGAAATTTTTGTCTACAAACAATTAAATCGAAAATTATATAGATAGTCAAGTTAAAATATAAATTATAAAAAATAACAATGAGCAAGACTTATACGGTGCACCACGCATGCTGCCATGCAACTCTTTCATTATTTCAATCGTTTCACAAACCAATCTTACACCTTGGACTCCCAAATTTTTATGCAATTGCAATTTAATCACTCAATTAGTTTGTGAAGTGCAGTTAACTGCAACTCGATTTTTTGGCGAGCGGAGTTAGATTAATGTCGATTGGTTAAGAAATTAGTTAAAATGCACGGAACCAGTTAAAATGTGAGCTCAATCCGTATCTGGGCTAAACTCGGGTTTGAGCTCCGATTTTAACTAGTTTCGTTTATTTTAACCGATTTCTTAACCAAACAACTTACCATCTCCACTAGCCAACTTTCTTGATATATAATGCAAAAACTTAGTAGCTTAACCTTAAACTTGATAAACACTAAAACCATTCTAGCTACTCAGGTCACTAAGAACTTGACATTTTAGATAGTTATGTTGTTTGTTTAGCTTAAGGTAAATGTTCATAAGTGGGTGAGTAATTCTTTATAGTTCTTGACTTGTGAGATTGAAGGTGCTGGAAATTTGTTATAATTGAGTCGGATATTGAATGAAGATGTTCTTTCATTGATGATATTTGAAAGTTGATTTTGATATTTTATCGGGATTTGTTGCAGACGGTATATATTGAATTATTGTTATATAATCATGCAAATGTTTAGTATCACTTTTCTCATTTAGAATTGACTTTTCTTATTTTTTATTATCTTATTTTTTATTATGTAATTTATTTTTTCTTCATAAGAGAAAAGACTAAATTCCTGACTCGGTCCTTTACACTCGTCAACCATTATGGACCGTGGATACTACATAATGTGTCTTCTTGACTTTCCCTCGTTTTTGAGCCTTCGATTTTTAGCTTAGTGTTTTCATTTCATGGCCTGATTACTCAAAACCCATTGGCAAGAAGTGGGGAAAGAACTGAAAAGAATTACCAAATCAGCAAAGCAAATTGCAAAAAGATGTAAACTTTATGGGTAGATTCCCTTCTGGAAAGCAAAATTGATTGGCAACATTTCACACTTCCTCAGCCCACTAGCCTATCCTTCCATTCTTTTCCTTTTCCAGGCAAGTTAATGGCAGAGGACCAATTTCCCATTTCAAGTTTCTTTATGGAGAAGTCATTAAGCCAGCCCATTAATTACTTGGCTTATTGCACAGTTTGGTGCTGGAAAATTAGAATATCAGGTTTTCAGGAAAAGGAATAGTCAGTGACTGTTCTTACAACTAGAGGAATCCTAACAACATGAGATCAATCATCACTATTTTCCCAACTCAAGTGTCCAAATGAGTACTTCCCTTGGATCATGACCTTGGAACAGAATGTAGCCTTGAACTTGATTCGCTTCGTGCCGGAATCGAACACCAGAACCGATGGCTCAACCGTGACATAGACCCCAGCTGGAGGATGGACTCTAGCAATGTAGATGGAGTCAATTGCACCAACATTTGTGACCGTTCTTGTCACAGTCAAGTTCTGCCTCAACTCAGGAATTGCGATGGATGGAAGGTTTAGATTTTCGAGGATATTCGCGGAAGAAACTGATTTCTTCTGGCATTGTGTCTGTGTGTTGTTCTTCCTGGTCATCTTGCTGATTGCTGAGCTGTTGTACGCCATGGCACAGAGAAACCTGATGTAGTCCAAAGCTTCCATGTCATAAACCAGACCGGGATCTATGGCTTTGTTGGGATCAACATGTCCATTACCATAGTCAAATGGATCAGCCAGCTTCTCAGGAGCTCCTTCTGCTATGGTGGTTTGACCATACACATCTTGTGTTGAAGCTGTAGGGAAAGAATTTCATATAAGAGTCATTTTAATTAGTTTAAGGGTCTAAAAAGATTGGGTTTTTTTTGTGTTGCTGTTGTTTTTATTGCCTGTTGTGATGAGGGCTGACTTGATTGCAGCAGGGCTCCAAGTAGGCATGACATGGAAGTTCCCGATTCGATCTTGAAATAAAGTGGAATATCGAACGCACCAGCTGGCGACCAAGATGCTAGGATGTTGACTCCAGGACCAGCAATGTCAGGCTGCAAAAATTCAAAAGGTAAAATGTTGAGCTTGTATATAGGCAATGGCATCACATATGGATGCTTTCGGAGCAAAACTAAGCGTCCAGGTTCAGATCAGTTGGTATCCGAGTTATGCCGATGAGTACTAATCTATGCTCGTAGCATTACCTTCAGAATATCAGGAGGGAGAGAACTCAGTCCTCGCGACGAAAAGAGTGCCACTTCTTGAGAAGTCTGCTGTCCTTGTGGAGCTGAACTTCACCATAGGATTCCTGTTGCATCAACCAGAGAAAACTGTTCAACAAGTAGGTATTTTGGTGGGAGGGACATAGTGAGTTTATTTTACCTGTTTGAGGCAATGTAAGTGAGGAGAGATGTCCCAACGGTGAAGTCAACTTGAGCACATGGGACTCCATAGCATGAAGAGACATCCTTGGTGTATAGTAACCAGGCGAAGATGAGGCCAACTGCATCAACATCTTGAACTGTGGTTATGGCAGTTGTGGCTGAGCTCTGTGATCTGGACTGAAAGCACAGTATCACTTTCCCTCTTGGTAGAGCAGCATCCAAGCTTCCTGAATCACAGCTTCTGACGGGAAAAGAAGCTGGCTTTTACAACCTTCTGCAATATTTTTCAGGCTAACAATATTTTGAGAACCTTTTAGGCCTTACCTAGCAGTATCTGCATCAGAATCAGCAGCTGCAATGTTTTCTCCATAAACAATAGGGTGAAAATCATCCATGTCCTTCCCTGTATACAAACCTTGGCCCTGTTTTAGAAAATCCAGATCAATTTGTGTTTAAATGGAATTCAGTAGTTAACATAATAATCACATCATCACATACCACAACAGTTTGGTTGTTTCCAAGAGTGATCCCAACAGGGAAAGCTCTATCAATGGAGCTTGTAGCAACAGTAACAACCCACAGAGCTGTGTTAATGATGATCTGAGAGTAGGACCAGAGTTCCCACCAGAACAAACCACAGTGATCCCATTTATGGCAGCATGGAAAGATCCAACAGCCAATGGATCATCCACATAAGAAGCTGAAGGAGGAAATGTTCCCAATGAAACAGACAACACATCCACACCATCAGCAATCGCGTCGTCAAATCCAGCCAGGATATCGGCGAGCTGCATCCGCCTGTAGCCCAGCATACCTTGTAGATTGCTAGCCAAGCTAATGGAGCTCCTTCTCTTGCTGTTCCTTGAGCTAGCCCCATGTAACTTGCATTTCTCACTGGTGAGCCAACTGCAGTTGATGATGTGTGAGTTCCATGTCCACCAGCATCTCTGGGAGATAAGTACTCAACTCCATCGCTTGTGTCGATCTTTCCAAACTCTGCTTCGTACCCTTTGACATACCAACGTGCACCTATGATTTTCCTGCTTGTTTGTGAACCAAAAGGTTCAGTCTTTATGAAAATCTCGTAATATGTCGAAATATTGAAATGAACCAATTATGTTAAAACTATATAAAACCAAGACATGCTTTATTCTTTATTAAGAGGTTTTTCTCTTTTTAATTGAATCAACTTTGTTGGATTCATTTAGTTAAATTTTAACTCAACTATATTCAATTAAATTAAATATTAACTAAATATATATATATATATATATATATATTATTTATTAAAGGGATTTTTCTCTTCTAATTAAACTTTAGACCCAGTTAGTTGTGTTTAAGGCTTGACAACGGTCGGCGTCGGGTTTGAATAGTTAATATACATTCCCCACCCGTTGTAGTTTCGGGTTCGGACAATACCCACCTTATATAACATTTCGGGTAGTAAATGTCATACCGTACCCATACCCTTTAGTTCTCATGCGAGGTTCGATTATAACCGTAATCGAAAATATTTCAAAACTCGAAGCAAAAAATCAAGAAACTATATCGTTTTTAAACACTTAATCAAATTAATATTAACTAAACACATATATATTATTCATTAAAGAATTTTTTCTCTTCTAACTGAACTTTGGACCCACTTAGTTGTGTCTTAAGGCTTGACAATGGTCGGGTTCGGGTTCGGATAGTTGATATCCGTTCTCCACCTGTTGTAGTTTCGGGTTCATACAATATCCACCCTAAATAACATTTCAGTTAAATGGCATATCGTACTCATACACTTTAGCTCTCAAGCGGGATTCAGTTATAACCATAGTAAAAAAACTTCAAAACTTGAAGCAAAAAATCAAGAAAGTATATTGTTTAACAAACACTTAATCAAATTAAATATTAACTAAACACATATATATTATTCATTAAAGAGATTTTTCTGTTCTAATTGAAATTTGGATTGACCTAGTTGTGTCTTAAGGTTTGGCAACAATCGGGTTCGAGTACATATAGTTGATATCCGTTCCCCACACGTTGTAGTTTCGGGCTTAGACAATGTCTGCCTTATATAACATTTCGGGTAGTAAATGTCATACCGTACCCATACCCTTCAGTTCTCAGCAGGGTTCGATTATAACTGTAATCGAAAAACTTCAAAACTCGAACCAAAAAATCAAAAAATTATATCGTTTTTCAAACACTTAAACTATATAAATCACTAATAGAACAAAATTAAATTATATAACTCAAACATTTGATTATTTCATACATGATAGTTGTAAAAGTGAAAATAATTTAATCATTATATACATAAAAACATGTCATTACAAAAAAAAATTACCGGATCTGGTTCGGCTTGTATAATTCAATATCCATACCCTACATTTACATGCACATAACGATTCTCAAGTTTTCCCATACCTTTAAAATACCCGATCAACTCGGGTTTTACCCTATTTGACTTAATCGGGTTTGGCCAGATACCGGTATTAGCGATTATGATTTCCATTTGATAAATCAAATTAAATATCAACTAACCCTTTATATATTTTCATTAAAGATCTTTCTCAGTATTGTATATAAATCGGTTTTGAAGTAATGCATGTATTTGCAGTATATATAGAAAGCGGAAACTATTCTGTATTAAATAGGATTGGTTAGGACTCGGACTTCCAAAATATAATATTTGGAATTATTATTATTATTGACAGGAGAACAAACACGCACTACAAATTAACTAACGACTAAGCGACATCGCGAACTCCGAAAATCTAGTAAATATAATAACCTGTTACAATGAGTGATGTTGAACCCTTACCTTCCTGGCATGTGCCTTTCCAACGAGATGGGGCTTATTTCATTCCATCATCCATGCAGCTTTTTGATTCTGGCCATATGCCTAATGCAAACAAACAATGTAAGCATATGAGCCTTCGTGTAAATCCCACATCAACAGAGTCCAACACGTTAATAAACAAGTCCATCTGGTAGACTGTCTTATAAAAGTTCAGACTAAGTTTCAAGAATCTTCAACACTGGCCTTGGCTTCGCTGCCAAGAAACCTCGACAGTCACCCTAGGCTTGGTGCCAAGAAGTCTCGGCACCAACCTTGGTCACGTGCCAAGAAACCTCTACACGAGCGATGCTGAGGACACAAACAAGGATATAAGGGGATGTCAAGTTGTCTATTTCGCGTTCCAAAGCAAATCCACGAGGGCTTAGTTAATATCTAACATGGACAACATCAAGTCGAAATGAATCGGTGTTACTTTACCGGTGTCCATGACACCAACAATGGAGCCAGCTCCAGAGTGGCTCCTTGAAGCAATCCCATCGTCCAATTCAGGATTCACATGAAGAAAGTCCCAGCTTCTTGTTGTCTGAGTTGTTAAGATTCTGTTCCTGGATACTCCAACAACTCCAGGGAAATATGGAATTGAAAGAAAACCCATTAATAAGGAGAATCATGCACCTGTTCATGAAGGAAGAACAAACTTTAAAATGGAGTTGAAAAAAAATCTTCACCAACATTAGTAAAGACCTGCAATAAGTCTGGCTTGTGAGTTGGTCAAAACTGCAGCAAATCCAGAAAAGCCATGCTTGTAGCTATACAGAATTGACTTCTTTGCAGCTTCTTTGCTGTTTCCAACAACAACAACAAAAAAACACATTGAGTTCCCTTGTGGACTTTTACAGAAACTGATCAACAGTTTCAGTTAAGTAAAAAACCTTCCAACAAAATTGGAGAGTCATGGTGGAAATCCTGAACCAGCTCAGCTTTATCCTGCTGCTTTCCCCCATGTACACAATGTAAACCTGCAATCCATAAGTTGGAGTTAGGATCAAACCAAGAGAGTCATAAGAACAACACAAGGAGAAATGAAGTCCCTAGCTGAAGCCAATCCTCCTCCACCTAGCTGAAGCCATTTGGAGGAAGAGAGAGCTGAAGAAACACAGTATGTTGTAAATGGATTGGTGAATTCTATTTTGTTTTTGTTATGTGTGTGTGTGTGCGGGGGGGGGGGGGGGGGGGGGCGGAGACCAAAGGCCAATTTCTCAACTACTACAGCAACTGCGGCTCCATTATTTGTTTGTTGTTATTATGGGTGTTACTGTTGATCTAGTCTGGTTTCTTCTTGCGTGGTGATAGAATCTCTAGTAAGGTTAAATGAAATGAAAGATGGGATTTACCTATTTTCTTGTCTTGATGCATATATGTAGACAGATGATAGTTTTGGGGGAAGAAGATCAATTGACTGCTGTGTGTTTTTCTGTGAAAGGCATTGAATGAATAAGAGAAGAAGTGTCATTTTCTTTGTTCTTCAGAGTTTCTGTACGGTTTCGAATAACAAGTTTGTAATCCCAATTTTTAAAGTAAGAAATCTCTAAATTATTAAATGTAATTCCATATTACAAATTATTTTTATTTAACATCCCAAATCTATCCAAGTTATTAACATCAGAGGAGGGTGTTCATCTACTTGTCAAGTTACCACTTTTCTTCCATCCGCCATTTCATTGTCTTCTTCTTCCTGATAATGGCCTTCCATCCACATGGAGTTTTATGTGTCCTTTTATGAATAGTGTGATGTTTTTTTTCTCGCTTAGGTTATACTTGTTTATGTGAATGTATAGCATGAACTAGTTTATTATATTTGATGATGTGCCTTATTTTGTATGGAGGTGAACTATTACAATGTTTTACTCTATCTTTTTAGTACACGGGTTTTCAATTTGAAAGTTATACCCATTTAATAGTTTGATCTATCTTATATGTTCTACTGGTGAAGGCCTCATCGACTGCGGCAAGGTTGGCGATTAAGGTCTATTTTCTTAATAGCACTAGTCAATTATTGTATAGGTGTACTAGTTCATTATTGCTGGGTTTCAGCAAGTTTTGCATGTTGCTATTTAGGGTGGTTTTTGGTTTTCTACCCAGTTTCAGTTCTTTCTTGCCCAATTCCGACTCTTTTTGTTGTCAAGTGCCTTATTTCTGGGTGGGGTTTGCAAGAAGAAGTCTAAACTGTACGTGACGTAAATCATGATCTCCCTAGAAGCTGAAACTCAACAGAGATTTTCGACACTGTCTCGTTGTGACAGAAATGTCTTGGCCACATGAGTGAGAAGTCCATGGTAAATCTAGCAAGGAAGAAGGCTATACCTAGACTCAATCATGTCCACCTAGAGAGATGCGTCAACTATTTAGTGGGAAAGCAAAATCGAGTTTCTTTCAGAAGTTCTCCACCTTCAAGAGCAAAGAATGTGCTAGATCTGGTTCACTCAGATCTTTGTAAAGCAGATTCCAAATCCCTTGGTGGCGCACGTTACTTGATGACGTTCATTGATGATCACTCGCGGAAGACATGGGTATATGTTCTGAAGACAAAAGATCAGGTGCTAAACGTTTTGAAATGTTTTGTTGAATTGGTGGAGAGGGAGACTGGCCAGAAGCAGAAGTGTCTGCATTCAGACAATGGTGGAGAGTACATAGGGCCATTCGATGCCTATAGTAAGGAGAAGAGAATCCAACATCAGTTTACACCTGCCAAGACTTTGTAACTAAATGGCGTGGCGGAGCATATGACCAAAACCTTGATGGAGAGATTTAGATGCGTACTCTCACACTGGAAGTTGCCACACTCATTCTGGGGAGAAGCATTACTTGCCATAGTGTATGTGTGGAACCTTTCACCTAGCGTTCCACTGGATTTTGAAGCTCAAGAGAAGATTTGGTCGGGAAGAGATGTTTCGTACAAGAATCTTCGAGTGTTTGGTTGCAAGGGCTTTGTTCACATTTTGAGGGACAAGATGTCGAAACTGAATTCCAAGACAAAATTGTGTGTTTTTATTGAATATGGTCAAGATGAATTTGGCTGCTGATTCCTTGACCCTATCCAGAAAAAGCTCATCAGGAGTCGTGGTGTTGTGTTCATTGAGAATGAGACCATTGAAGATATTTAGAAGGCTGTGAGAGATACTCCTAGCATTGATGCTAGCTCAACACCCGAGATGCTAGATCCTCCAACACCTATTGTTGGAGAAATTCATCCGAAGGTAGCTGAATGTGAAACCCCCTTGACGTTCAGCCTGATGATCCTGATGATGATGGTTCTCATGATCAACCACCAGCCGCCGAAGGTTCTCCGTCCCGAAAGAGATCAGGCAGAGTCGTGCAACCCTCTACCAGATATTCGTCAAATGAATATGTTTTATTCACTGATCCGGGGGGGGGGGGGGACCAGATAGCTTCCAGGAAGTTATGAAGGATGAAACACAAGCTAAAATGGATGGAGGGAATGGAGGATGAGATGAAGTCTCTACACGACAACAACACATTTGACCTGGTGAAGTTGCTAAAGGGGAAGAGAGTTTTGAAGAACAAGTGGGTGTTCAAGATCAAGCATGAAGAACACAACAATAAACCACAGTTAAAAGCTCGACTCTTCAAAAAAGGCTTCAGTCAAAGGAAGGGCAACGACTTTGACGAGATATTTTCACCCGTGGTGAAATTGACATCCATTCATAGAGTACTAGGGCTGGCAGCAAGTCTCAACCTGGAGGTTGAGCATATGGACGTGAAGACCGCCTTCATCCATGGTGATTTGGAGGAAGAGATCTACATGGAGCAACCGGAAGGCTTCAAATAGCAGAGAAAAGAAGATTTCATGTACAAACTTAACAAAAACTTATACGGCTTGAAGCAAGCACCACGACAATGGTACAAGAAGTTCAAGTCTGTTATGGGGGAGTAGGGTTACAACAAGACTAGTTCAGACCATTGTGTGTTCGTGAAGAATTTTGCCAATGATGATTTCATCATCTTGTTGCTCTATGTTGACGACATGTTGATTGTTGGTCGGAACGTTTCCAGAATCAGCAACTTGAAGAAGGAGTTGAGCAAGTCTTTTGCTATGAAATACTTGGGGCCCACGAAGCAGATTCTTGGCTTGAAGATTGCACGAGACAGAGTTGCCAAGAAGATCTGGTTGTCACGTGAGAAGACCATTGAGAAAGTACTTCAACAGTTCAACATGGACGGTGCGAAAGCGGTTAGCTGTCCTCTTACTAATCACTTTCAAATTAGCAGCAAACAGTGCTCGTCTACCGATGAAATGAAGACGGAGATGGAAAGAATTCCATATGCTTCAACGGTGAGAAGTTTGATGTACGCTACGGTGTGTACACGACCAGATATTGCTTACGCAGTCGAAGTTGTGAGCCGCTTCCTTTCAAACCGGGGAAAGGAGCACTCGCAGTTGTGAAGTGGATATTCATATACCTTTGAGGTACCTCCAAAATGTGTCTTTGTTTGGGAGATTCTAATCCTATCCTTGTCGGCTACATAGATGCAGACATGGCAGGTGACATTGATACACGAAGGTCTACTTCTGGGTACCTGATTACATTTTCAGGGGGGAGCTGTGTCCTGGCAGTCAAGGCTACATAAATGCGTATCTCACATATCGATGTTCGATATCATTGGATTCTGGATGTGGTGGAGTCGAAGCAACTCCAACTTGAGAAGATCCATACTGATGAGAATGAATTTGATATGTGCACGAACAGTCTTCTGAGAGAGAAGTTTGAGTATTATCAATTAGTAGTCGGGATGACCGAGATTCTTAAGTGGTCAGGAGGGGAAGGATTGTTAGTCCCTCCCACTTGTAAGAAATAATAAAGAAATGGGGAGAAGATGGGAATTGTAATTCTACCGGGAAGTTTGGTGCTCTCCTCAACTATATCTAATCAATTCTATCTCCCATCTCAGTTGCTATATAATGAGCCAAGTATTGGCCTTATTTCTCATCCCTAACCAATCACTCTTCTTTCTTTTCTCCGTACGTTTATCTCTTTCATTGGTGTAGTGTATTCTTTTGCATTTGTAACATTGAAACACATTTCTTACAATTGTTGGGTAGATAGATAAATGGTAGAAAGTCCCGATAAATGTTTTACCGTGGTAGGAATACTTTCTTGTGAGCGATAAAAATAGTGAGATAGTTGTTTCGGGGTTGGGGAACACTTGAGAGTCAGTATTTTGTATCGGGTTGGATCACCTTGTAGCTACCTTGTTATAGTGCTCGTAGCTGTCACTGCTGCCATAGATGTACTCTCTGCATTGAAGGGAATTACGTAAATCTTAGTGTTATTTACTTACCGTTTTGTGCTTGGAAATTTTGAGAATATTTGTTATATATTGTATTATTAATATTACCACTGTAAATTGGTCTAAGGAGGTATGCTAAATTATTGTCATTATGGTATTGTGGTGGTAATCACCCATCCATAGTGATTTTAAGTGTGGCGGACTACCGCCACTTCCAACCTGCTTGGGAAATATTTACCTCCGTTGCGCCCCAACACTAACCTCTTTTTATTCTCGAACCACACTTACCATCGATGTTGGAAATGGTTATTAGCTTCTCTGAATTAGTTTATTCTCAAATGTAGAGACAAGGCTGCAAACTGAAAGGAAATTAGGTAAAGAAAAGAAATGGTGTGAAGATATGGTGGAGTTTGTCTAATGTGTCAAATATAGCTGCAGAGGGTACGGTGAAAAAAGAAGACGATAACGTGAAAAATGGGATGACAGAGGATGGATGTGGGCGGGTGGCAGTAAAAAAGAGATTTTGATTTTTTATGGGGATTAACTATTAGTTATGTTTAATGAAGATTAGTAATTATTTTTTCATACAAGAATTATTACACTATGTTTAATGAAGATTAGTAATTATTTTTTCATACAAGAATTATCACACTTAGTAATTATCACACTTAGTTATTTTATACAATAATTATCATACTTAAGTGTTATATAAAAATGGAGCCTTCTCCATGATTTCTCTTTTCAACCTACCTTTAAGATATTTATTTATTTTATTCTTTTATTTTAATTTTTTAAATTCTCTCTCACACTCACTTCTTTCTTTTCCCTTTTAATTAGTGTTTCCTTCATAAAAATTGTATAGTTTACTCAAAACATATTGTTCCCTTCATAAATATTTTTCGTTATACTTTTTCAAGTAGAATGACATCAATCTTGATATATTTAATTTTTGTAAAAAAATGATCTAATACCAGAATCAATAATTAATAATATATATAAGATTCACTACCAACTATGTCCAATCACCTTTATTTGTTTACATATACATGCTTATTGGGTCTATGAATTACATATATATGCTTATCATGTCTATGTGTTACATATATATATGCTTGTCAAATCTATGTGTTACATATATATGCTTATCGGATCTAAGTACTAAATAATTGAACACTTAATATTATGGTACTAGATATATATCAACTAAAGATTTAGTATTTTCATAAACTTACTATTATTATTTTTTTCTAAAAGGGGTGGACGTTAGGTCCTAATTATTATTAAGGTAAATAGCATGTGGGAAAGAAACCTCAATCATATCAGAATGAATACAATTAATAATATCATAAGATAACACAATAATGTGATGCATCCCAAAAGATAGTGAATGGCCAAGGTGAGCATGGAGATCAACAACACGATTTTCTTCCTGGTAGGTATGAGTAACCTGCACTTGCCAGTTACGACCGAACAGAAGACGGAGCTCCTCGGTACATAAGTGATGCCTGAGATCGACAGTATCACCATTATTGAGAAAGGCAATGATCGCCATCGAATCGACTTGCAAATTGATACGAGGATAGCCAATTCCCAAGAAATAATAAGTCCTCGAATAGCTGAGCGTAATTCCGCATGAGTAATAGTACACGTGCCAAAATTCACCACAAACATGGCTAAAGAAATACCCGATGGGTCTCGAATCATCCCACCCCCTACTGCTTTACCACTAGACTGAAGCACCCAACCATTCGTGTTAATAATAGCATCAACATCGGAACTAGAAGTCCACCTCATAAGGATCTGAACCCGATGCGGTTTATCTTTCAAAAATACCTTATTTCCCACTATCAGTGTCTCCCGAACCCCGACGATCCAATTACGGACTCCTAGACGGAGCTAACCGCAGGAAATAGTGGAATTCTGAAAAATAATCTCATTGCGCTGTTTCCAAATGAGCCAGCTGGTAATACCAAAATCAAGATTGTACAGTGGGTTACCTGTACATGCAATGATCCAATCTGCCAACGGAAGATTGAAAAAATCCGGATCAATGCATGAGCCAAGGACTTGACTCCATACCAGTCTCGCCATATGACAGTCTCGGAGTGCATGAAGAACCGTGTTCTCACCTTATTGGCAGCGCTGACAGCTAGCCGTTGGAGAAATATGTCGACTGTATCGCTCCGCATTCGTCATCAAACGGTTATTATGCTGGACAATCCATAAGAAATGCATGATTCAATTTGGCCCCTTCCATTTCCACAATTCCCGCAAGCTACTCAAGCCATTAACGTTGTCAATCCCATTAAGCACACCATATGCGCTTTTACTAGAAAACCATCCTCTATGGTCAGGCCCCCAAATGAAGCTATCGCTCTCCTTGCCTCTTGGAGGTGGCATACCCTCAACTAAAGCACAGACATGTATAGGCAGAATTGAATCAAGAAGCAACAAATTCAAGTTACCATCATCATTAATCATGTCACGGACAGTAAAATGTCCAAACTACTGATAAAGACTAGGATCACTAGCATCGGCTAGCTTAACTCCATTGTCCATCCAAATATCATGCCAAAAACTCGTATCATACCCTCCACGGACACTAATATGGATCCCTCGTTGAACGACGTCCTAAACTCTCCTTATCCCACGCCAAAGTGTCGAGGAAGTCTTTATTCAGATAGGAGCAACACCATCTGGGCCATTCTTAGTATATTTAGAGAGTAGGATTTTCACCCATAAAGCATCTGGTTGGAGAGAGGACATTCCAAACTAATTCATGGGGAAGGCCTCATTCATCCTTTGCTTTCCAAAGTCTAAGTCCTCCTTGATCATTGGGCCTACAAATAACATCCCAGGAAATCAAGTGGGGTTTCCTCTCATCTAGGAGGCTACCCCACACAAAGTTACGTAGTCGAATATCAATCTTATTACATATATTAATGGAGAGAACAACAGTTTGTGTGGCATAAGAAAGGATAACATTCAACATAGACATAACAAGAGTCACCCTTCCAACAAGGGAAAGGTTCTTGCATTTCTACCCCGCAAGTTTAGAATCAATCCGATCAATGATATACGGATAATTCCTCTAGTAGTAAGACCATGAAGAATAGGAACACCTAGATAGCGACCTATATCTAAGGTTTCACGAAAGTCCATAGCATGACAAATATCACAATGAAGAGCATACGAGACATTCTTAGAAAAGAAAATTCTCGACTTATCATTACTGACCATTTGACCCGAAGCCGAGCAAAAAATTATGACAAAATTCTTTAATAACAAGGCATTGGGCAACAGAGGCTTTTCCAAAACTAACAAGATCTTCAGCAAAAAAAAGATGGGATAAAGTAGGGCCTCCTTGATTAAGAGAGAAGGGAGTCCACTTTCCATCATCGATTCTGTCAATAATCAGATTACTTAAATGTTCAATACAAAGCGTAAAAAAGTAGGGAGAAAGAGGATATCTCAGTCCAAGCCCATGCCTAGGTTGAAAAGCATCTAACAGACCCCATTCCAGTGAATTTAAGTTGAAGAGGTAAAGATGCAAGCCATGACAGCTTCAACGAACTTTTTAGGGAAGTTGGCTTTCTGAAGAGTATCTTCCACGAAGCTCCATTCAAGACGATCATAAGCCTTGAATAAGTCACCCTTGATGGAAAAAGCTCCTTGTTTTCCGGTTTTGAGGCGAAGGCTATGAGAAACCACTTCTTGAAAAATAATAATGTTCTCTGAAATTTGCCTGCCGGGAACAATGCTAGTTTGATTTGGACAAATAAGCTGTCGCATTGAGTCATGAATCCGATTTTCCAAACATTTTGTAAGACCTTTATAGACAACCGAGCAGAGTCTAATAGGTATGAACTGTGTAATGTTTGTCGACTTGCTGACTTTGGGAATGAGGATGACCATAGTCTCATTGATACTAGAAATCAAAGAAGGATTCCTGAAACAGTTCAAAACAAAATCAACAAAATCACTGCCAACAGTAATTCAAAATTTTTGAAAAAATAAAGGGTTGAAACCATCCTTCCCTGGAGACTAAAGGGGTCCTAGAATCTTCAGTGCTAACCAAATCTCAGCCCGGGACAAGTCTAAGCCAATAGGAACACCATTAATCTCAGCCCCCGAGAAATATCATTTAGAGCCGGTCTAGGCCCTGCACTAGATTGAAAAAGCTAAACAAATAGTCACGTGCCATAGATAAGAGGGTTTGCTGGTCCCAAACCCATTCCCCTTGTTCATTCTTAAGACACTTAATATGATTAAAAGATCGCCTTTAGAGAGTAAAAGTGCGAAAGAATTTTGTATTTCTGTCCCTTTCCAACGTCCACTGATTCTTTGATTTCTGGAGTCACAACAAATTTTCTTGACATAATGTCAACTCCAACTCTTTTTGAACTCAAGATTCTGCTGCAATTATAAAAAACGAACATCTATTCTCAGCCAATGCTTCAAGTTTATCAAGTCATTTCTTCCGTTTAAAAATGTTTCTGAAAATCTCTTGATTCCAAAAAATGAGTTTATCTCTGAGAGCCTGCAGGGAAAACGAAATACCTTCCCCGTTCTACTCGTCCTCAAGAATACGAGCGAAATCCTCATGGCTAAGCCAAGCAGCACTAAGGCAAAAAGGCTGAGACAAACGAATGTGATTGTTAGGATTTTTCGAGAATTGGAGAATCCAGTCTTCATTGCTAATAGCTTTATCAAGGCCGAAACACAGCGATCCCCAATTGTAAGTAAAACACGGGCCTAAAAAACCCATGTCAAACAAGTCACATGTATCCATTTAAGTTTTAAAGTATTCAGCTTGTGGAACCGAAAAATCGACACCCCTGTTTGTCCCGAGCAGAGATAGAAGCATTGAAATCTCCCATTACGAGCCAGGGTCAATCAACTTCCGGAAAGGCATCGACTAAACCATCCTAGAGAGTGATACAATCCTGATGTCTCAGAGTACTGAGGATGTCCATCCCAAGCAATCTGGCAATGAGCCACTTGCAACGAGTGACGAGGAACGGTAACCTAGACTGTACTGTTATTCCAGAGAATCCAAATGCCGCTAGACCGCCCCATCGCATCCACCATGAAGCTGTCGGAGAAAGGAAGTTTTTGAATAACATCAAGCGCACGATCGTCGCTGATTTTCGGTTCCAGGACAGCCACAACACTAAGGGGATAGACCTGGAAATAATGTAACATAACGATAATAAAATTTTGCTGACCGGCATCCCGACAATTCCAAGAGAGAAACTAATCATTAAGAAAAGAAAGAGGGAAGAACGAAGGAACCCGAGAAAATTAGAAGGAAAGTAAGGCTGATGAAACAGCTTCCGTCTTCCCCCCAGAATCGTATGTTTCCTCCGAACTCAAGCTTTCTTGTTATGGCTGATTCAAATTGAAAGTAACTTGGCCATGAATCCCAGTAGCTTCCACTGGTTTAGCCTTTAATTTCATATTTGCCGCAGCTTTCGATTTTTTTGCTGACACGCCCAAATCAAACCACTCCAGCTTGAGATTCCTAATAAGGTTTTCCTGTCGTTGTTGCTTCTCAAAGAGAGTTTCTGGTTTATGATTGAGTTGTTCAAGCTTCAATTCCCCACTGCCGGAAGTAAACCGTTTGCTTTGAAATTTCAATTTGGACTTCACTCGTCTGTAGATAGAAACATAATCTCGCAGAGCCGGATGTTCTAGACTTCCTAGAGAGACGTTTTTAAAATTTGCGAAATTTTTTCCCATTGCACTAGAGAACTAACTGCTGCTGAAGTAGCAATCGACATAGGAGACGGAGCAGGAGGAGAAGATTGTGTCGAAGCCAGAGAAGACTTCGTCAGAGAAACATTCATTTGAATAAAACGATTTGGAATAGTATGAGGAACAGCTTTGACAGTAGTCTTTTTATCAGTATGATCAATGGAAATTGGTTCCTGGTCTGGACTTTTCACCAAAGAGGAATTCTGCACTTGTTGGACAGAAGGTTAAGGCTTTGAAATAATATCTTGCTTCTGGACAGCGATCCAACGGTTCAAAATAAATTTTGCCAATTTCAATTTGGCGGTTGGAATTTTATCAGGGGTCTAACAGGAATTTAAAAAATACTGTCTCTCTTTCAGCTTTTCTTTCTCTCTCCTCTCTACTCTTCTCACGTAAACTGGACATAACAATGATGTAATAATGACGTAACGTGAATATAACAATTTACATATAACGTCTGGATATAATAATGACATGACAATTATGTAATAACGACATAACGTGGACATAATAAAAATGTATAACAAAATCGTTAAGTGTATATATCACCGACATAAAAGGGGGGTAAACTAGACATAACGATGATGAATTCAACTACTCATAAGGTGGATGTAACAAACGACATAACGAGCCTGTAACATGTGTCGTATTAGCGACATAACATGCTCGTACAATGACCACACACCTATGTGATTTTTTCCAATTTTTTGGTTCCGAAACTACCACCATTCAAATCAACTTGTTTGACTCATTCTCAGCCGTTGGATGAAATTTGACCCAAAAATCGCTTCATCCGGTCAGGATCATTAGCCTAGTTGTGAAATTATAATTATATGAGCATCAATCAATTATTTATTGTTTGTATTTTTTCTTCCTGGAAGCGCAATTAACATTTTTATTTGTTTCTAAGAAAATAGAGGAAATATAATAAAGCAAAATAAATTTCCAGCCCATTAGATCCTCTTTTGGAAAATCATTTCTTTTATCATAATGACATAACGGAAGGACAAATCATATTCAATTAGTAGAGAAAATTAAAAACACTAGTAATGATTGTGTGCAATCAGAATGGTTTCTTTCTTTTGGTTGGTAGAAAAAGAAAGAAAAGTGGAAGAAATTGATTTCTGTTATGAAGATAATAATGTAGTGAATGCCCAATTGTGTAACTCTCATTCTATAATTAATGTATTTTATTCCCCTCTTTTATGTGTATGATTCAATGTATTTCATTCCCCTCTTTTATGTGTAATAATATTAGAGAGTGTAGGTTATGATTTCATGAGCCTATAAATAGAGCTCTCATTTGTAGCATTCCATACACCTCAATAAGAAAGTACTTCTCCTCCCATGTTCTTGTTCTCTTCTTTGTTCTTAGTTTTATAACACGTTATCAGCACGAATGCTCGCCTATTTTCTCGAAGTTTTCACGAAGGTTGTTATTTGCTATATCTTGTTTTCCAAAGTTATTATTATTATTTATCTTGTTCTTTTATTTGCTTATAAAATCTTCTTTTTCAAAATTAGAGTTAGAGAAAGGAATCCATTTCTATTTTTTTTATATGTAACAAATGGTGGTCTTTCTCATTTTACCGATTTCAAAAACGACTTTGTCATTTTTCTATTGATGACTATAATCAAACGTTTATATTGGTCAAATATCATGCCTTTATAGATCGGCCTAAACGTTTAGTTATCATCATGTATATTTTATAGTATATATTATTATGACCTATCATATTTTATATCTTCCGTTTCGTTCCATAGTGTTTTTTTTGCTTGTATGTTGCCTTTTTAATTCATTATCAATTCTAAAATAGATATAGTTTCTATTTGATTATGGCATATACATGAGTATCTCTTCTAGGCAACAATATTTATAAAATATTTTATGCATTTTTCTAAGTGAACTCACATTATATCGTTAGCATTTTTTCCATCCTATTTTAAATGATCATATTGATGTTTTTGTGACGTATATATATGATATTTTAGCCGTTATACAAATATATTAAAATTTATCATCTCATTATAGTTAACTCTTTTGATTTTGTGCATTTTGTTTATAATTCATGAATACCTCTGTTTTTTTTGTTCCTACCCAAAAGAGAAAACCTTTATCACTATTTAAATGTCTATATAGTTATGTTTCAAGATGGGTATGCCACTATTATTATTATTTCTTTAAAGCATTCTTTATTTTTATGTTAATGAATGTTCCATTACCGTTACTATTTTAATTATTATATCATTTTCATATGTTTTATTATTTGGCTTATAATATATTTGTAATTCAATTTGCTTCTTTTATAGCATGTCGAATATTTCCAAACTTGAGTTTGTGGCCCTTGACGTTTCGGGCAAAAATTACCTCTCGTGGGTCTTGGATGCTGACATCCATTTGCAAGCCAAAGGGTTGGGCGACACGATTAAAGATGAAACCGAAACATCGCCCAAGACAAAGCCAAGGCTTTGATCTTTATTCGCCACCATCTTGACGAGGGCTTGAAAAACGAGTATCTCACCATCAAAGATCCTCTCGAATTGTGGAATAATCTCAAAGACCGATATGACCACCGAGAACGGTGATTCTCCCTCGAGCTCGTGATAATTGGGTGCATTTACGCCTACAAGATTTCAAATCCGTGAGCGAGTGCAATTCGCCCTCTTCAAAATTTGCTCGCGATTGTTGCTATGTGGCGAGAAAATCACTGATAAGGAAATGCTCGAGAAGACATTTTCCACTTTCCATGCTTCCAATATAGTTCTCCAACAACAATATCGGGAGAAGGGCTTCACCAAATATTCTGAATTAATATCATGTCTCTTAGTGGCCGAGCAAAACAATGACCTCTTATTGAAAAATCACCAATCACACCCCACTGGTATGGCTCCATTTCCGGAAGCTAACGCGACAAATGGCCACAATTTTGATCAATATCGTGGCCGTGGCCGTGGTCGTGGTCGTGGTCATAACCGTGGTGGTGGTTATGGTCGCAATAATGTCCATGGTCGTGGACGTGATTATGGTCACGGTCGCTTTCAGAGATTCAACCACTCTTCTCGTCCACATTTCAAACGGGATGGGCGAATGAATAAGGAACGAGGTGGGCCTAGCAACAAAAACTTTCAAAATATGTGTACTAGATGTGGCGGCGATCATTGGACTCGCACTTGTCGTACACCTAGACATGTTATCAATCTTTACCAAGAGTCAAGGAAAGACAAGAAGGTTGAAACCAATATGGTCATTGAGGAAGGTGTTTTGAACCATGGCCAATTTGACACCACTCATCTGGATGTTGCTGACTTCTTTCCTCCTCATGATGGAAATGTTGAGAAATAAGATAGTTGTTGAGATATCTTTTATTACAAAAATGGTGCCTTGATGTATGCACCTTATTATCGTTCTCATTTGATTTGTTTGAGTTTGTTTTTCTTGAACGTGTTTTCTCATTTTTTTATTATTTCTTTTTATTAATGAATTTCCCATCATAATTGTCCCTTCTAATATGGATTATCATTTTCGTGTTATAGCATGGATACTACTGCCATCCACGACAACATAAAAAATGAGGATGTGTGTCTCATCGATAGTGCTTCCACTCATACTATTCTAAAGGATAAGAAGTATTTTTCTCATCTAGTGATGCGAGAAGCTAATGTTAGCACTATATCCGGTAGTAGTAATTTAATTGAAGGCTCCGGAAGAGCAACCGTGCTACTACACGGAGGAACTAGAATGCATATTGATGATGCATTATATTCTACAAAGTCTCACCGCAACTTATTAAGTTATAAAGATATCCGTAGTAACGGATATCACATCGAGACAATTGAGGAAGAAAATAAAGAATATATTGCCATCACAAGTATGGTAGATGGTAACAAATGTTATCTTGAAAAACTACCATCTATTTCTTCCGGTTTGTACTACACTTTTATTAGTACAATTGAATCACATTCCATTATAAACTCCAAGTTTATAGATCGTGATAGATTTGTAGTTTGGCATAACCGGTTAGGCCATCCCGGAACAATTATGATGCGTAAAATACTTGAGAATTCCCTTGGACACTCGTTGATGAGTAAGCGAATTCCCCAATCGAATGATTTGGCTTGTATTGCATGTTCTCAAGGAAAATTGATTATCCGACCATCATCGATAAAAGTGAGAAATGAATCGCTCACATTTTTGGAACGCATTCAAGACGATATTTGTGGACCAATTCATCCATCATGCGGACCATTTAGATATTTTATGGTTTTAATTGATGCATCAACTAAGTGGTCACATGTATCGTTATTATCCACTCGTAATTTGGCATTTGCGCGATTACTTGCTCAATTGATCAGATTACGGGCACGATTCCGGATTATTCGATAAAAACGATACGCCTTGACAATGCTTTGGTGAATTTACTTCACAACATTTCAATGATTATTGCATGTCCGTCGGAATTGATGTTGAACATCCCGTAGCACATGTTCATACACAAAATGGTTTAGCGAGAATCTCTAATCAAACGCTTACGAGTTAATAGCAAGACCATTGTTAATGAAGGCAAAGCTTCCCACTTCATGTTGGGGGCATGCCGTCTTACATGCAAGCATCATTAATTCGCATCGAGCCAACAAGTTATCACGAGTATTCCCCCTTACAAATGGTTTTTGGTCAGGAACCGAATATATCCCATCTAAGAATATTTGGATGTGCTGTTTACATCCCTATTACACCACCACAACGCACTAAGATGAGACCTCAAAGGAGGTTGGAAATTTATGTTGGGTATGAGTCTCCCTCAATTATAAAATATTTAGAACCAATGACAGGAGATTTATTCAAAGCTCGTTTTGCTGATTGTCACTTTGATGAATCAGTTTTCCCAACATTAGGGGGAGAAAATAATAAGCTGGACAAAGAGATCAGTTGGAATGAATTAACATTATCTCATTATGATCCTCGTACTAGACAATGTGAACTAGAAATTCAAAAGCTAATTCATTTACAAAGTTTAGCGAATCAACTGCCAGACGCTTTTACTGACCCACATCGAGTAACCAAATCTCATGTTCCAGCAATGAATACTCCATCAAGAGTAGATGTCCCTATTGGACATCATGAAAATACAAATGAGTCTAAAGCACGTCTGAAGCGTGGTAGACCTATCGGTTCCAAAGATAAAAATCATCGAAAAAGAAAAGGAGCTGTAAATCAAGATGGTCCAATCGAGGATAAGCTACCAAACATTGCCGATATATCAAGCACAAGAACAACATCGGTACCCGAACATATTGAAAATAATGAGATCTCAATCAACTATGTCTTGGATGGTAAACAATGGAACCGCAATACGGTTAACATCAATGAAATTTTTGCTTATAATTCGCGCTGAATGTTATTGATGAAAATGAGGATCATGAGCCAAAATCCATGAATGCATGCAAAAAACGAAAGGATTGGCCAAAATGGAATGACGCGATTAAAGGCGAAATTACATTCTCTTGAAAAACGAAAAGTTTTTGGACTCGTGGTCCTTACACCTGATGGTGTCAACCCCGTCGGGTACAAATGGGTTTTTGTAAGAAAACGTAATGAAAATGGTGACATTACGAGGTACAAGGCACGCCTTGTTGCCCAAGGATTTTCACAAAGACCCGAAATTGATTATGAGGAGACATATTCTCCTGTGGTGGATGCAACTACTTTTCGTTATTTGATCAGTCTGGCAATTCGAGAAGGATTAGATTTGCGTCTCATGGATGTCGTAACTGCCTATTTATATGGATCACTTGATAACGACATCTATATGAAACTTCTGAAGGATTTCATTTGCACCGAAGCTTACAAATCAAGTTCTCGAGAACGTTATTCGATCAAATTGAATAAATCCTTATATGGATTGAAACAATCGGCGAGATGTGGTATAACCGCCTTAGTGAATATTTGATCAAAGAAGGATATGCAAATGATCCGATATGTCCATGTGTTTTCCTAAAAAGATTAGGAACCGAGTTCGTTATCATTTCGGTTTATGTTGATGACATAAATATCATTGGGACTCCAAATGAGCTTACAAAAGCAATCACACGCTTGAAAAAGGAATTTGAGATGAAAGATTTGGGGCGGACAAAATATTGTCTTGGTTTGCAGGTTGAGCACCTACCAAACGGTATTCTTGTGCATCAAGAAGGATACACTACTAAAGTGTTGAAACGATTTTACATGGATAAATCACACCCATTGAGTACCCCGATGGTTGTCAGATCACTAGATGTGAAAAAAGATCCCTTTAGACCTCGGGAAAGTGATGAAGAACTACTTGGTCTCGAAGTACCTTATCATAGTGCAATCGGTGCACTAATGTACCTTGCCGGTCATACAAGACCCGACATATCATTTGCCGTTAATTTATTAGCAAGATATAGTTCTTCTCCCACACGAAGACATTGGAATGGTGTCAAACATATACTTCTCTATCTGCAAGGAACACAAGATATGAGATTATTCTTCTCGAATGAATCAAAAGCGATTTGGTAGGATATGCGAATGCTTGGATACCTATCCGACCCTCATACTAGCCGATCACAAACTGGTTATTTATTCACATGTGGTGATACAACAATTTCTTGGCGCTCCGTGAAACAAACACTTACCGCCACATCATCTAACCATGCTTTGAGATTTTAGCAATACATGAGGCTAGTCGTGAATGTGTTTGGTTGAGGTCTATAATTCAACATATTCGAAGTTCGTGTGGATTAACTTCGAAAAGATGGCTCCGACACCCTTGCATGAAGATAATGCCGCATGCATCGTACAATTGAAAGAGGGATACATCAAAGGAGATAGAACAAAACATATCTCTCCTAAATTCTTCTTCACTCATGACCTTCAAAAGAATGGTGACATTACTCGTCAAACAAGTACGTTCAAGTGATAACTTGGCTGATTTATTCACTAAGGCTCTTCCGCCATCAACATTTGAGAGACTAGTTCGGAAAATTGGAGTTCGGCGACCGAGGGACTTCAATTGATATCATCATTAGGGGAGTTGATACGCACCGCACTCTTTTTCCCTTAACCATGGTTTTTCCCACCGGGTTTTCCCCGGTAAGGTTTTTAACGAGGCGAGTATCAAACGCGTATTCAAAGAATGATGTATATCGTTAACCAATGGACATTCAAGGGGGAGTGTTATGAAGATAATAATGTAGTGAATGCCCAATTGTGTAACTCTTATTCTATGATTAATGTATTTTATTCCCCTCCTTTATGTGTATAATTCAATGTATTTCATTCCCCTCTTTTATGTGTAATAATATTAGAGAGTGTAGGTTATGATTTCATGAGCCTATAAATAGAGCTCTCATTTGTAGCATTCCATACACCTCAATAAGAAAGTACTTCTCCTCCCATGTTCTTGTTCTCTTCTTTGTTCTTAGTTTTATAACAATTTCCTTTTAATTACTCATTAATGGTTATGTCTCAAAACGGAAGAACTCGCTTCGAACCTGGGTTGATTAGTCTCAAAACTATATTGCTCAAGTCATGTTCACATTAAATTGTTTAAGTTTATATTTTAGTCACTATACTTATGTTAGTTTACAGTTTAGTCCATAGTAGTTTGTTAGCAGCTTTGTAGGGATCATATGGCCGATTTCTGTTAGTTTGCGTAATTTTCGTCTCTTTCACAAAGTAGATGTTCTTGATCTATTATGTATTTTTTAGATCATCTAATCCTAAAATCCAAACTATTACGGTTTATGTTTACAATGTCACCCCCAATTAATAGGATCGTCATCAATCATGGACGGACAATGTGAAGTCGATGCGAAATCATGCACCTATGAGTCATTTTTTATGACTAGGCAGATGGCGTTTTTACAAATCCATTTTGGACAGGACACACATACTTATTATATTAAAAATATCTAAATAAACAGCTAATTTCACGTTGCATTCTATTAAAATTCCATATAATCTAACGTTGTTTGTAGCTATATACTGTATCCACACTGAAATTTTACGGTAAATGGTAAACAAAATAAATGTAGATCTATTCTCGTGAGGACACTCCTTTAGTGTTCTTATGATTTTAAGGTTTTGATGGAGAATGAATTAGTGGGCTGGATTGTACCTAATTTAATTGATTTATAGGAAAAAAATCAAACAATTAATTGGTAAGATTACTTCTGTTACCCAATAAATTTCGTACTATCTTTTCTTTTTCACTTTGAAAAAAAAAATCTTTTTATCTTTGTTTTCAATTTTACAGTTGGGGACTGTGATTCCATCGGAGCGGCCGACGATCGTCGTTTCTCCCCCTGTGGGGTCGCGCATGTTACCCATAAAACCGCCGTCTTCGCAAACCTTGAAGAACCTCCGCCGTCGACGGCTCAATGCCGCCAAGACCCGCCATTCTTCGGATGACCCGTCGTTGTTCCCATATTCAAGCGCCACTGACCCATAGTGACGAAGATGAATTTCATACCCCCCACTTGACGTATAACTGGACTCGATTCTCTCTAATAAACGATTTTGGCCGAAAAACATGCACCAGTTTGAATCAAATACAAAAGTTAGTAAACGTTCCTTATTTCTGATTTTAATTATTTAAGAACTAGTTTTTCCATTAATCTGATTATGATTCATTTGTTATAAATCATTTTTTTCATAAAAAAACTAATATTTCAGATTCAGTTCTTAGCTTGTAGTGTAATCGTTTATTTCCTGTTAAAAAATTGGCATAGTGGTGCTCTTTGTTTCTTCAAAAGGTTTAATGATGCAGATTGGTTCTAACTTTAACGGACTGCTGCAGATTGAGTTCTAATTTATCATACTAGTGCATTATGTGCTTGAATTGTTAAACTGGAGTGTTTTATTGTAGTTCAATTTTTGAACCTTTTTGTACTTGTAGTTCATGTATTTGTTAGGGACCTATTTGTATTTGTAGTTGATTTCAGGAACATAGAAGTGTACGAATTAGGGCAGAGGTACTTATTGGTGTCCAACCAATGTATAGGAACAGGGGTTGTACATTAAGTGATTCTTAGGAACATGATTTTGAACATTAAGTGCAGCGTAGTAAAAGGTTTCACGACTTTCGATTTTGATTCTTCTATTTTGATTTAACTTTTCATGTTTTCATATTTCGGCCGAGATATCAATTGATGCCTAAACCAGTGTGTAGGTATCGTTGTTTCAATGGATCGATACTAAGTTTTTTTAATGTATATTCTATGATTTGGTACATTTAGTGCTTATAATAATAGTAGTCAGTTTCGTAATCTTCTTGAGACATTGGTGCTCGGTGTCCCCAATTTTCCGACGATATTTTAATTATCATTGGGTTGCTTAATTTTCTCCGGTTCATATGGTAGTCCTAACGTTCTAATGGTTGTTGTTGTGCTTAATCTCAAAAACTGAAATATATTATTCTAGTTGGTCAGGATTGGTTATTGGTTCCTTTGGTACTCATATCGAACCAAAAATTTCATTTCTGCTTATGCTTGGAGTTGGGCACATATTGTATCCTACTTGTGTTTTGTTCTGTTGTGCTTACTTATTAATTTCGGTTTTGATGGTTCCATAAACAGACGTGGAGCTTGTTTGAATAACAAAGCCCGAAAGTGCATTTGCCGAGTATGGAGACGAGGGATGGTCGGTTTGCACGACTGCAGAGTGTTAAGATATATCAGAACCCCATGTTGGTTACATACGCCAAGAAGTCAGACTGGGATTGATGCCGAAGAAGCATCGAACGTCGTTATGCATATATCCTCTTAAGGGATGAGTGAGAGAATCAGCTATGTGTAGGTTGAATATTTCTTGCATAAGCTGTATGGTGGTAATCGTGGGATGTTTAAGAGTGTTGTAGTTTAGATTATAGAAGTAACATATACCTTTTTAGTGAATTTTACCTCATTTGTAATATTGTTGGTTCTATTGATTTGAAATAATATTTGGTTCACTTTGTACCTAATTGTTTCATTAAGTGCCTAAACAACAAAAATAGAACTTATACTGCATTCCATAAAATGAGAGATAATATATATTTAATTAGTAAGTGATTTAGGAAATTAAATTAAACAAATAGTTTCATAGAAAAAGAAACTAAATTAAAAATAACCAAAACATGATCTCAAAAGAGGAAATAAGAAAAATAAAAATAAAAAGATCGGGCAATAAGTGATTTAGAAGAGAAGAACGATCATGGGGTTCTTTCCCGTCAACAGAGGAGGACCGTAATAACTGAAGAAGCTACACCAACATTGGTGTACAATTTCCACCAATATAGATTACTAGATACTATTTATACTACGTCCGTGAAGATCGAAAATGAATTTTCACTTAAAATCAGAATTTTTTTTATGAAAGACTATAATAAACCATTTTCAGTCACGTATCAAATAAACTACACTTTAACCAATAATCATCATAGCTTAACATTCAAAGACAAAGAAGTAATCAACATAGAACATTTATTCAAACCATTAATTCATCTGGAATCACCTACGAAAGCAGTTAAAATAGAACCCAACAGACCATTAATATGTTTAGATCAAAGGAAGATGGCTAGAACCCAGTCAGAAAGAATGAGTCAAAGTTCATCAACTCTACAAAATTTTGTTAACGACAAAAGTGATGAAACCAATGAAATAAAAAAATATAGCAATCATTCATCAGAATAATGATGAAGGAGAAATAGAGAAACTACAACAACTGACAACATACTTAGCAACAAATAAATGACTAACAATAAAATAGGAATAATAAAAGTCAGTTGAAAATATAGAATTAATGCCTCCTCAATATCTTATATTTAAACTAATAAAAGGAATAGATGCTATAAATCTCTTATCAATAAATGATATTACAGTCGTAACATTAAAACTTTTTTATTTCGCTTAAAAAATCTTAAAAATACATATGAGCCATAGAGGTCCTGAAACACTAGAAAAAATAATCTATAAAATTGAAATAATCACCGATATAGCCTAAATAAAATAAAAAAATTGAAAAAAATTAACATTCATAAGAAATTCAAAAATATAAATAAAACAAAACTCATACTAAATAAAATCCATAATAAAACAAAAAGGGATAAAAAAGAAATAAAAAAAACTTGAGAAATTTAAAAGCAAAAAATTGGTATCAGAGCCTACCAATTGAACTTGTGAACCACAAAAGCTTGGCTCGTCTACAACCCTAAATAGAATTGTAAATAGTGAGATGGATTCTTTGAAATGAAATGAAGTTTAGATTATAACTATATAATTATCGAAATGTATATATGGCGGAGGCTCCGATACATATTTGTATATGGTACATTCAACACTAAAAACGTTCATTCCAATAATTTAAAATCGAAACAATAAATCTTAAACACCTCACATGCAACCCTCAACACTAAAAAATAATGTTAAACCCCTCAACACTAAATTCTAACTCCCAAATATTATATTATAAAACAAAATTCTTTATCGTACTCCAAACTCTGACTTTGACCATATATCTAAATTAACCAATCATAAAACTCTTAATTAGACTCTAAACACTTACCACTATGTCCTAAACCCTAAAAAGTAAACAAAAATATTAAACTCTTAATTTTAAGCACAATATATAATAAAAATATAATAAAATGTACTGTGTATATATATGTATCAAAGTCTTTTTCATGTATATATTTATGTTATATAAATATTATATAACATAAATAGAGCAGTAATTATATATAACATAAATATATAACATTTTAATTCAACACCAAACACATTAAATTAAACATCAATAGTTACTTGTTAGGAATCCAAACATCAAAACAACATATATCCATCCTGAAAAAACAACCAATATCCAACACAACTCAATCAGCATCCAAAATCAAGAAATTTGTTAAAGAATGGATATATTATAAATGCTGAAAAGCTAAAATGGTTAGCATATATATATATATATATATATATATATATCTTGATATCAATTTGTTGTTTTAAGTTTTCTTAAAAGAAATACTATTATTTATCTCATCCAAGGATAAACCACATTCGGTAGAGATAAACATAAAAGGACTGATCTTGAAAATGATGGATAACCATGAGTAACAGAAGGAATACTACAGTCGATATATATATATTTTACATATAAAAACAAAATAAAGACTCTTGATGGATACAAATGACGGATAATCATGGCAAAACCTTACCACTTATGATAGTGACTTCTTCATTATAACACTCGCTTTGTCGTGTCTATCATTCTCATTTAATCGACATTTCATGTATAATTTTATTGCTTTAGGTAGAAATTTAAGATGTTTTATGCATTTTAAGATTTTATCTTGATTTAGTATCTCGGACCCGGTTGGGGTCCATTTAATGTCGTTTTGGAGTGTTTTTCTATAGATTTCAGGTACAAAACAATATCGACTCATTAATCAGGGCGAGACGGTGTGTGTGGATGGTTAGGACGGGCAATAGGAAGCATTTTGATATCCTCAAGGAGCTTGGATCGCAATTTGGCCGGGAAACGTCGTTGTTTTGTATTGTGGACATATCTCCTAGCTCAGAAGTCCGATTGATGCAAGGTCGGCGGCCCTGAAACTCTCGTTCCGTTTCCTACAACTTTGATTAGGGAGTTTTGTCAAGATTTCCTCTATGCGCATAGCGGAAAAATTGACATTTCATAGCGGCAAACTTGACAACTCTCTCTGGAAACAGGTCAAGATTGTTGCTATGGATGTGTCAATCTTGTTGATATGCACATAGCGACAAGATTGACCAACTATAGCGGCAAATTTGACATTCCGGAAAATTGAAGGATTTTTGGGGAACCTCTATTTAAATCTCGATACTCCCTCATTCGAAGACAGACTTCCCGAGACGAAATTGAGAGCTTTAGAGAAAGATTCGAGACCAACAAGAAGGCGACTTAAAGGATCTCGGGATAGGTGAAATAATCAAGATGATGAATCAAGTTCTCGAGAAGATTGGCGAAATTAGGTTTTTCATAATTCTTTGTGTAAACCTAGATTCAATGTCTTCCTCTTCTGACTTTGATTTGTCTATCGAGATTATGAGCGGCTAAACTTCTCTTGTTTAGATTAGATGAACCTTAGGTTAATTCCTATGAACGAATGATTTGATAAGTTTGACGATTTATGCGAGTTGGATGGATTTCATGCATATTTGATTTCATTTTCGATTTGTTCTTGCCTGATCAACTTGAATTAAATCTCTGTTAGATTTTTCTTAGACTCGAAAGAGCTTGCATATCTAGCACGCCAAAATCAATTAACTAAGTTAGACGTTAACCCTCATCCGAGAGCGAATGAACTAGTTTGTCGTGTGAATAATTCTAAATCGATAAATCGCCTAGCGGGTTTTAGATTTTTGTCTCGAAAGAGCGGACTAGAATACTAGATAGGTAGCAAATTAGCAGACCCGAAAGGGCGTGATTTGATTAGAGAAGAATTGCGACAGTGTGATGCATCTATCCTATTTTGTTTAAATCGTGGAATTTGTCTGTCATTTGTGAATTAGAATTTCCTAGGGGGATTCGAAATCTAAGTAGTTTCATCTTTGATTGTTTAAACTCTTATCGTGCAATCTTGCAACCCTGTTTACATTAAAGTAAATTTTATTTTCTTTTGTGATTGATTGATCGTCGTGGCACCTAAATCACATTCATTGATATCTCGATTAGTACTAATTACAACTTTGAGTAAGATACTTAAACCCTAATAAAAATTCGACCCGATTAATTCGTTAACGGGTTCATTTTGATAATGTCTAAAATTCGTTCATCACTCCACGTCCCCCCAAAAGTTTGTATACTCTGTCAACTCTGCAACACTTTTTCTTCCTACAAATTTTTTTCAGATCGTAACCTTTCCTACCTTCCCCCAGAACATGAAGACTATTTCTATTTTCACGTCCTCTCTAACCAATATGTTACTCGTGATATTGTATGTCTTTGTCAAAGCAGACTACACTTGTGATATCGACGGGGATTCAGGCGGAAAGCGAGCAACCACCCTGAATTTAAAGATCGTTGCACTTGTTTCGATCGTCGTTAACGGAGGGGTCGGAATATTGCTGCTAGCCGTAGGTGGCAGATACCAGCCTAACACCCAAACAACAAGTTTTTCTTTGTGATTAAGGCGTTTGATGCTGGCGTGATACTCTCCACGAGATTCATTCACATTTGTTATGTGCTTCTTGAATGGTAGTTTTACGAGAAGGTTTGAAGAGTACGAGGCCTTTTCCTAGCTGATATATCGACGAGCATCAAGCAGCAAGGGAAATTTGCCGGGCGCATGACTCGTATGTTTTGTATGCTATCACACCCGAGCCTATCATTAGTAAGGATGGATTTGTGGATAGAGAGGACGACTTGGCAGAGGACGCAGAGATGTTGATCAGTGGCACCTACTGGCTTACCTCCTTCTCGAGACCATGATCACATGATTCCACTTATACCAAGCAGTGCACCGGTCAATAACAGGTGGTACCGATATCTCCAATACCTCAAAGAAGAGATCACAAGACAAATTGAAAAAATGCTAGTGACAGTTCCAAGAAGTACTCAAGCTTTATGGAGTTCCTACTACTATCGTGTGTGATACAGACGTTACATGGACAAGCTCGTCCTGGACGGAGCTCTTAAACTACAAGGGACTAGTTTCAATTTTAGCTCGGCTTATCATCCTCAAACAAGTGGTCAGACTGAGGCGGTGAAGTAGACGATGGAGATGTACCTACGTTGTTTTACAGGGGATAGGCCGCATGAATGGGTCAAGTGGCTCTCGTGGTCTAAATATTGCTACAATACTAGTCTTCATGACACAACTGGAATGTCTCCTTATGAGATTGTGTATGGAAGGAAGCCTCCAACCTTACTATCATACGTCTCTGGTACAACTAAGGTAGAAGCAGTCGATTGGAGTTGCGAGCAAGGGAGCAGGTTATTTGAGAGCTACAACAACACTTAACCAAGGTGCAGGAGCGGATGAGCAGGTATTATGATAAAGGGCGTACTGACTGGGAATTTCCTAGTGGTTTGTGGGTATATGTGCGTCTACAGATCTATTGACAAACCACGACCAGCAACTAGCGTTACCACAAGCTTGCTCCGCGATATTACGGGCGTTACGAAGTTTTAGAGCGCATTGGCGCAGTTGCTTACCATTTGGGGCTGCCTTCTTCTTCTAGAGTTCACCCGGTGTTCCATGTCTCATTGCTAAAGGCAGATCGTGGTGATTTTAATGGAGTGGTACAACTGGAACCGCCATTGACGACGACCAGCATTCCCCTGCCTCAAGCGATTTTGGACAGACGATCGAAACGCGGACGAGAGGAAGTGTTAATCCACTGGACGATCTGTCACCTACAGATGCAACCTGAGAGGACGTGGAACAGTTGGCCTCGCAATTTATCGAGTTTGTTGATCCTTGAGGTCAAGGATCGATTCAAGGGAGGGTGTATGTTACATGCTTCTTGAACGGTAGTTTTACGAGAAGGTTTGAAGAGTACGGGGTGTTGGGCTAAAGTTTCTTGGGCCTGGAAGATATAAGTTGACAGTAGTATTTTATTGGGCTTTTATTTAGGTGTCTCGATTTCATTGTTAGATTAGCAAGTCTTGTTAGTCAAAGTTTCATTGTTGGGTAGTAAGTTTTGGAGTCAAAGAGTAGTATTTTAGTCTCGATTTGTACCTTCAGAGTCATTAAGCAAATAATAGTCAAGGCTTTAATATTCTTACATTTCTTCTCAAATACCTATCTCAATCCAACAGGTCGACGAGCAACAACTCGTCCCCCTTCTTCCATCACATCTCTGTTTACTTCATTGGAGCAGCCGTCTAGTTTTTCATGGAACTCTTCATCGTCAGTCGAATCCCACAAAACCCCTTGAGGGAAAAGACTATGGAATGATTGTAGCCCAATAGTTATGCGCTCGATATCGGCACGTAACAACATTTTTCCAAATGCGTTGGAAAGTCTCTCCTCCCCATGCCTCAATAAAAACCATGGGGCAGTTTCCCCTTGGTTAGATTCACATCCATGGTGGCTGCGATGGGGACTTTGGCCATGTTATCCACTTCTTTCTCTGCGGCCATAAGTAAAAGGATGAGTGAAGGGGACCATGAGATGCATCTCATAGCTCACGCCAACCACATCAACCATCATCAGTTATCACTCACATATTGCTGCTGTCTGATAGACCACCAAATCGTTGCGGCCCATACGAGCAGCCCCGCTCGGATCAATCTCGAAGGCCCAACACGCTTTGCCAACGAGTGATTCCATACCACAGCCCATCCCATCAATTGCTTGCACCTCACAGTAGTTGTAGAAGTCAGTTTGCAGTCATTTGAATTCTGTTATTTAAAGTATCTTTGAATTAGTCTTGAGTCCTTAGTTATACTTGTTATTTCCTTCTTAGTGAGAACGTAGGAGTAGGAAAAGTGGAAGTTGTTCCTCACTTGTAGGTCGTTAGTTAAACTCTCCCGTACTTAAATTGGAAGTTCAAAGGAATAAGTAAAAATTTCATAATAAGCAAATATTTGGTTGTTCTTCTCAAGAAAGTAAAATGAGGTTTTTTCCGATAAAAAAATAAATTTATCGATACATTATCCAATTATTGTCGAAATCGATTCGGATGAGACCCAACTCATCATAATAAGTTTGGGAGTTTTTTTTAGCGAAATGGTATATATTAATGTTATATATAACTACTGATCTACAGATGATAGTATTGACCATGTTGTACTTAAGGTGAAGTTAGACAGTCAATGGTCAACACTGCATTTTTTCTAATTAAATCCCAGCAACCTATTACAAGCTGTCACATGGCAATGGCAATAGTACCGTGCGTGTATTCGCGGGTACCAGACAGTATCCACCTGAATAAAAAAGAAAAACCTTAAAAGCCTACCAACGACGGAGTCAGAACGATCCAACTCGGCGGCGGCTGAATCTTGGCATCATATCCGGTCAGCTCCCCACTGTCCAATCCCTTAATCTTCCCATCTTTCAAGCTGAATACCCCGATATCATGTCCTCCGTACGCGTAATCCTCGTTCATCCTTTGCCAATAATCGTCCTCGAAATAGATGCAATCCGCCGCAACTCCGCCGGTCGCCGGAATGGAAACAGAGTGACCCTCGCCCAAAAATGGAGCCCTATTCTCCCCCAAACTCGTCGCCTTCACTCAATTCTTCCCTACGTCCATATTGTACACCTCGAACCCGACTGTCCGGTACGCATAGATCAGTTCTTCTTGCGTATCGAGCACATTCCCTTCCGCGTCGACGGCCTCTCAATTAGAAATCGGGAGCTACAAAATAGTACTTCAAACTGCAACCGTCGGTACACGTCGAAAACCGCTCCTGGTGTCACCCTAGAGTCATCAGAATTCCAGACCTCGATCAAGCCGAGTTCGCTACAAAATAGTTTGATTACTATTGAACAACCAATGACAGAGATACTTGTTAAGAAGCCGAATACCAAAACAAGAAACATCCATCCCACAAGAAACATCCAACAGAACCCACCCAATCACCCGAAATCAAGGAATTTCTTAACGAATTGATATGTTATAAATGCAGAAAAGCATAAAATGGTTAGCAAACTTTATCCAACAATTTCCTCCTGAACTCATCATCCATCTTTTCATATCCTACAAAAATTAAACATTACCTTCCAATGACACTTGTTAGTTTTTATTGTTACGTAACCATATAACATATTAATCATGACGAAGGTTACAATTTCGAAGCCACACTATAAAGTTTAAAATGCAAGGAATAACCAAACATGTCTAAAATCTAAATAAGTTAAGTTCCCTTTAATTCAAAGCACTCGTTGAATTTAAGAATAAGGTGAGTTTCATAAAAGTATCTTAATAGTTTTGATGAATACACATGATTTTTCTGGGGGAATGATTCTTTTCCTTGGTTATTTACCATTGATTGTGTTTGATTCTTCAATTTTGTAAGTAAGTTCCGAGAATATTTTTTTATTTTCACACATGTGGTCGGAGTATTTGATGTCTAGCAAAAATTATTTGTTCTAACTCCCAACCTATCATGCACATTTAACATGTGTTAATCTTTTTAGGTATCGATTTATATTCGAGGACACTTTTCTTTTGATGTACATAACCAAAATGAGAGAATAAAGAATATCTACAAAAGTAACAAATGTGACTATGTTACCCACAACAATATCACTTATTATTTTTGTATTTTGCTAAGTCATTGATTCTGGCTTGAGGAGGTAGATGTCTTTTATAGATTTCTGTTTTATTTGGAGTTTTTTATGTTGAAACCGAAAAATCTTGCATATGGTCTAGATCTATATAGAATTGTAACCTCATTTATAGTATGAATTGTCGTCTATAAAGACGTCTGACTTTTTTCTTGAATTTGAAGATACATGAAGTTTTTATATAATTAATTCATCGATGAATATTTATTTATAAATTTTATTCATGACACTGGTTGATATATTTTTTTAACGTTTTTCTAACTTTAGATGTGTTAGAAGAGTTTAAAGATTAATTAAGTGAATTTAGGTGCTTTAAGATCATAACAATGATAATCATTTGTGTATCATGTGTAACAAAAAATACATGACATCTGGATATATAATTTCAATATTTTTCTTTGTTTTGAATAACTAAAACACTTATTGGCGATTAATTATATTAAATGTAGTTTATCTAAATTGTCAATCATAATATAAATAAAAAATCTCAAATCGATCAACGAGCAAAACACTATCTGCTACTTCAAAACCATCACCAATGGAGAGTGCTAAAAAGTTAAAATTTAGGTCTGAAACTGCTCCAATGGTGAAGGATAAAGTGTTTAAGTGCTAAAAAACCTAACCTTGGGTGCTAAATTTTACTAGTCAAAGGGCTAAAGTGCCAAATTTAGCTCACTAATAACGCTATATATTTATATCGAGGGTTTCTAAGAATCTATAATTTTTTTCGTATAGTTTATAAAAAATTCTTTTTTGTTTCCCCATCATTTCTCTTTCACTATAATTTTTTATTTCAATTTTGATTTGGGTAATTTTATATTACATTTTTTTTTCTATTAACAACGAATATAACAAAATCAATTTAAATATAAATTACTACATATAGCTAAAGAAGATAATAAAAATATAAATGGTGATGACGAAATTTAGCTCCAATATCATTGAAGTATAAACACTTTTTAAGGTGCTAAAAAACCCAAATTTAATTTTTAAATATGACACTTTAACACTTAACATGATGGATGGTCTAATAAAAAACCAAATCATAAACAAAATTCATAATTCAATATTTTTATACTCTGCTATATACTCAGTTCAACAAACAAATTAAGGGTATCTGCACTGCAGTGGCCAATGCATGAACTCCAACTCCAAGTAGGACTTAACACATTATAAAAACCTCTTGTGTCATTTATCCAAAAAAACACCCTCTTGTGTTGAAGTCTTACAGCAGCATCAAAGTGTAGGAAGACAAATACCAGCATGTGGCTGAATGTGGACATTCATATTCATAATGTGGCTCAACCACGAGTTTCATTAACTTTGGGGCGATTTTGTTCATTATGAAAATTTTGGCATAAAAATTACTTCACTTGAAATGGAATTAAAACGAAAATCACTCTTGCGGTCACTGAACTTCAAGTGTTAGTTTTCCTAGCTAGAATCCAATATCAGGTTCCTCACAAGTTGGAAGCAAAGGCAAAACAAAGCACAGAATCTGCAAGCAGCTTTTGGCAGGAGAGAAACAAACTCCGATTTCAAGCGTGAAAGTAAATGAACCAGTATGGGAAGAAAACCAAGAATCTCTATAAAAATAACCCACAACAACAACCAGGATCCTGCTAAACAGAACCTACCAGGGTGAACTAACAAAATGATGTATAATGGGGAAATGTTACACATCTCAATATGGGTATCTACAGAGCTGGAAACCAAAACAATCACCTCTTTCTTCTTATACTAGAACAAAGGATGATGCTAATAACGCCACAAATGCCAACCCAGCACCCACAAGAGAATAATGGGAAATGATTGAGGAGGAAGAAGAAGTAGCTATCTGAATCATGAAGTTGCAGTTACCCTGCGATATATTCTGCGTAGTAACCGTGCCCAGACCTTCGAAATTACACGCCATGTCATCCTGATTCTGCACCTGGTAATACATATTGAAGGCGTACGAGGCATTCGAATTGCCATCCAAGCCGTTGCAGGATGATCCATATCCTAGAGCTGTGCAATCGGAGAACGTACATGCATAGTTGATGTTATCAGCAAGCTTGCTGAGGTCCTGGGCAGAAGCATCAAACATACACCACTTATTCGACAGATAATTGACATCTTGTGCACCCACAAGTAACTTGTTCTGTCCCTGCCCTGAAATATCCAGTGCAAACTTGGGCTGCCCATCATACCGAAAAATCCCCCAGTGACGTTCAAAGCTTCCTGGTGCAATGCTCTTGGCATCTTCATCAAGGAGACCAAACAAGTAGATCTCGATGTACCCAGGGCGGAGAGGAGTGCCCTTATTCGATGCCAGCCTTGGCATGAGACCATTGTAGAATCTGTAAGCATTACCAGCATTGCCGTTCTTGTCTCCATCGGTTGGCCAACCTACTTCCCCAACCATAATGGTCATGTCCCCATAGCCTGCTGCTTTGAGGGCCGACACCAATGTGTCGAAGTTGGCATCGAAGACATTTGTATACTGAAGGCCAGTGCCTTTATCCACCACAGGTTGTGTCACCCCATCGAAGAAAGCGAAATTGAAAGGGAAGTCATCGTTCCCGTAGAGACTCAAGAAGGGGTAAATGTTCACTGTGAAAGGTGCCTTGTTCTTGTCAAGAAACTGAACTATCTGGGTCATGAGGTCGTTGATGTCTGGCCTGAACCGTCCAGCAGATGGATATGGTTGATCATCAGGGGAAAGGTATACATCAGCATTCATAGGCACGGTTGCTTTAATGCTGTCACCGAGATTGGCTTCGTTGAGAGCATTTTGAATGTTCTGAAGTGCTGGGAATGTTGTGTTTATGAATGAGCCATTGTAGCTCTTGAGGAATGGTTCATTTCCGACTGCCACATACCTGGGAAATAAGCGTGTAAGATAAAGAATGTTATGCAAATGTTTCACATTCAATCATCAACAGCAAAGGCTAGCCTCAAGCTATCCAAAGTTGTAATCTTGACCCACTATACAACCCTTTGGAATGCATACTTCCATCTTATCCTGGATTCCTGGTGAACTTTTGCATACAAATACCAAGCTAACAACGTCTAACAGTATTCCTAATTTGTTGCCAAAAATCACCCTAGATCAACATGAACAACTATTGCACATTATCAAGTAGCATTCATCAGAGTTACCAAATAAACAAGCACAGAAAATGCAAAATCTGTACTAAAAATTGACTCTGAGGGGGTTGTTGGGGACTTACTTGATATTAACACCTCCATTGAAGGTGTAACGAGAGACATTCCTCTTAACCCAATCTTGTGCAGTGTCTTTATCATTCATAGCTTGAAGCTGATCATTAGGGATGGCCACCATGACCTCGATGTTACTCCCAGCAAGAGCATTCATGGTTCTGGCATCAGCATCGAAAAGCTTCACCTTCTGAAGCCCATTGGCCTTGAGCATCTCCACCACTGTCTTGGGTGGCAACTGATGGGTAGCCATGGTTCCCCAGTTCACTCCTAGTCCATCAACAACACTGTAATAACCTCCTCCACAGATCAACATGGCAAGAAGCAGAAACCAAAACCTACAACCCTCCATTTTTCAGCTATGAATGTAGAGCAGACAAGGATTAGCCTTTTCGGTTTCAATGTCCTTTTAATATAGAGCCAAAGCGGTTAACGGGGAGTGGGGTGCGTGAAAACAACGAGATAAAGATCAAGGACCGGCTAAGTAATGGAGATCGTGACTGAAAGAGACACCCCACCAGAAAGAAAATCCAAAACCAACAAAAAAGAAGCCGATTTTGAAGCTCTAAGATCTCAAATCGAAAACGGGTATTTTTGCAGAAACAGTAAACTGAGACAAGGAGAGGAAAGAAAGTGTGAACCTTCCTTTTTCCTTGGCCTAGGGTAGATTTTAGGAAATGAAAGCAACGACACTTTTTATTCAATGAGAGAGAGCGCAGTTTGTGAAGTTTAAATAGGAAGAGCGGTTACCGAAACAGAGGAGAGAGTGGGCAACACATGTACTCAAGAAACCGACACTGAAACAACAAAATTAATATATTAATTAATAATATTAAGCAAAAAAAGAGACAAGTAAGTAGCTAGCTAAAGACCATTGCCAACGTTAACAGAGGCGATTATTTCCAGAAGAAGTGTCGGATATTATTATAACTAAAAAAGGGTACAAGACTTCAAAACGGGAGGTTTGTGGGTTTGAAAAGAGTTGGGCTGAGAAGGAGAAATTACGCAGCTCACCAAACTTTACAACGGGAGGAAAAAGACAGCTGGTTGTTCAAACAGATGGGAATGCTTTAAATTTTGAGGTAGATACACAGGTTCAGTCGATTGAGCTGAGCGAAGGGAGATATAGGAAAAGAAACAGTGGCTTTCTAGCAAGAAAAGACAACGTTAAGAGGAAAACAGAGGACACAAAGGTTCCATCTTTTCAACTTCTTTTAGGGGACATATCATAACGGCTATAAAATTGTATCACAACTCATAATTCATTCAAAGATTGGGCCATAGGGTTTTTAAAAATAAAGCAGAAGGTAGGGTTCAATACTTAATAGTAAACTTCCGATTGGATTATAATCTGGTCCTGAAACTTTAAAATATTACGGAATAATCTTAAAATTTCGGATACTGAATTTGTTGGTGCAAAAGGTGATGTACTTGATTATTAGTGCATTCAATCCCGCGTTAAACGACATTTTATGTTACATATGTGCTTTAATTTGCTCGTGTTTTATTCATGTTTCTTCTTAAGGGGCCATCAATTGGGTCGTGCTATATTGTTTGGCACGTCGCTTGGGAATGAACAGGAGCGTAAACAGGAGTCAGAAACAACTCAAATTAGAGGAACGTTGAATTTTTGGAAGAGCATGGTCGTGTCCCTATCACTAGACTCTAGGAGAAAATTGGGAAAAGTTGGGAAATGCCGTGCTACACGATTTGTTTTATCTTTTTTCCATTTCCTATTAGACATACTTCAACATAACAATCATTAAGATAAAGCAGATCCCATAAAGTGACGGTTTTCAGAGATTTGGAGTTTGATAGAGACGATTGAAGTAGAAGGTTCAATCATGATTGACAACATATCAAAGATCGTAGCGAAGTTCAAGATTTTTCGAAGAAAGATGTCATCTTTTCCGGTTATTTTCCTTTCTTCTAACTTTTATGTGTTTCGAAACCACGAGCTACTAAAAGTCTAAACCTTTCGTGTTGTTTGGATAAGATGAAAATCTAGACCAGTTTTTCTATGGATGATGACGGGTTTTTAACCTTTATATAGTACCAATGTTATTCAGGTATGTTCTTGCTAAATCCTAGTTTTGATTCATTCATGCTTGATTGTGATTTCGATTCGTTGTTATTGATTCCTTAGTCCTAGAGGAACACTAGTCAACAAGACGTTTACGAAGAACACTATATTTTACATAAGTTCGAGAGATAAGCGGTTTATTTTGAATGTTTGTATCGTTTATGTTTGTGAGATTTTATCGAACACAGTACGCTTGCCAAAATGAAGCTTTCAATGTAGAAACTAGAAAGTGACAAGCTTCACAGAATGGAATTTATGGACTAGGGCATCTAAACTAATTAAAGCTCGTTTGTTGGAGAAATTGAGATTGTGACTTGAACTCTTGAAGGGTGTTAACGTTGACAATTTTGGTTTCTTGAGTAAATCTATAGAGTCCTCTGCTTTCTTGGCCTCTTGGGCATAGCCAATCCACTTCTGGCCCCATAGGTCCCTGTTTAAGTTGAAGGCAGTGAATCATTGATTTTTAAACACTAAACGTTAAATTGATCGAGTTTTAAACTTAAATGACCATAATGATACAAACCTCAAAATTAGGTGACCACTTTGGTATTTCCGCGAGTTTAATCATCCCCGTCAATCGTCATCTACTTACTTCCTTTACCGCTTCCGTCGCCGCTCAAGGGCTACCTTCCTGCCGTCAGGGTGCCTGCGTCGCTGACGATTTCACCGCCTCAAAACTCCATCGATATATCCATGGCTACAAAGATACGATCTCCACAGCTTCGCTTCGGAAAACATACGGAAGAAGCGAAATGAAGAAGGGGATGACTTGAGATATCAGTGTGATGGACTAATTCTCATTTTCAGTTCCTTAAATGTACTTTCTTATCAAATACTTGCCGGTGCTAGTCTATTAACTCGATAGCCATCTTGGAGAAATGGTAGAGAATCACCAGGCAAGGTAAACTATTTGAGTAATTTCAACGTTTTAAGGAATTTGTTTGGTGGTTTGTGCCTCTGTTGTGCCAGTTTACTCATCTTCTCTACTCTTCATCTTACCCATTACGATGCGGAGCACGTAACACAAGAGCATATGATAAGCTGCTTAAGGGGGGAGGGATTAGTGAAAGCTCTGAATTTCTCAAAGCCATGGAAAGACGGTTAGTGTAATAGTACTCCTTAGTAGAACCTCTATTTCAAAAGTACAAGTTATGGATTTTGTTGTCAAATGGGTTGGAAGGGTATGCTAGATGTGCCTTAGGTTTATGAAAATGGTTAAAACCTCTTTGTTCCTAGCTTTTCAGATAAGTCTGCTGGGCAAGAGAGCTGCAAATCTCATAGGAGAAACTTCTCCAAAGTCTTAAATTTCATTTTCTATGAGCTCCAGAAGATTGGTTTTTGAACCCTTAGATGTCCAGGAAAGAAAAATTGCAATAATCCCTGCTGCATACATTTAGGATCTTGTCTCATAGTGTCCAGCCCGAAGATTATCATTCGATAGGAGTTGTAGTGCTGGAGCAACAAATTTTGCACCACTTAGTATAACTCCTACTGGTGTATGCTACAGAGTATCTACATGACAAGTTTGTCTAGCATTGCTTAATTTCCTCTTTATTTTAGCTAAACTTTACTCACTTGCCATATTCTGTCTCTGGTTAGGCAACATCAAGCTGCAGTATTATTACTTCCCAACTTCTTTGTTTTCTAATTCTTCATATTTGCAAGTATTTTCAATGTTTATAGTTTATGAGTTGCCAATAACTCCTTTGTAGCACTTTGGCTAGGGTTAGATATGTATGTATTATATTGTGTACTAAGTCTCACAGATTAAGTAGGAGAATACTCGTCTTCTAAACTTATATGGTATCAGAATTTAGTTAGGCAGTGTTGTAGATCACAGCAACACATGACTGGCAGCGTTAGGTCTCGAGTTTCCAGCAGTTTGCACAACTACCACTGATTGCCATCAGATTTAGATCACAGCAACACGTATGACTGGTAGTGACTGCCTACCACGGTCACAGTATGTTAAGTTATAGATTTGAGCTCGTAGCAAGATCGGTTAACTGATTGGAGCAAGGACCAAGCTGGACAAAACTGATGATGGTCTCCCTGCAGAGAATAGTATGGTCATGACATGGCTGGTCAACTCGGAGACAATTACTTGGTATATTTTTCCACAAAGGAACTCTGGGACTACGTTGCTGAAATCTACTAACATGTTTGGAATCAGTCTCGGGTTTATGAGATGGATTGAACGTGAGGATTTGTGTCTAGCTAGGTATTTCAATAGACTGAAGCGAATGTTGCAAGATATCGTTTCATTCAATGACTATGAATGGTCTTCAATAGATGATCAAAAGTATTACAGTCAATACTTTCAATACTAAGAGTGTGTTTGAATTCCTTCTCATCTTAGTTAGAATATCCATCCTCATTTACTATGAACTTCAATGAGATATAACTGACTAACAACATAAAGAAAACATATGCAATACTAACTCAAAACTAAACACAAACATACATAAACTGTGTTGTTAATGATAAAATTCACGCCCACATGGCTATCATGGACATTACACCTGACCCGATAAGGAGTGCAGTGTTGGAGGAGTTTACTGGCCTGCACCCCAGCGTTCATGAAATCGGATACTAGCACATCCACCAACACCATGTATATTAAGATTCCCGACGATGCGGAGTTAAAAACCCCCTCCACTATTAGTGTCGTGGGGCTGTTCTCCTTATACACCGTCGATATAGCCAAGCCATCCCAATTGCAATCCCCACCGGAGTTGTGAGTGAGAAGAACACCATTAATGCAACCACCTGGGGTTTGAATTTGGCCTTTTAACAACAACCAAACAGGAAAGTAAATTGGGAACTGTTAGAACTACGCTAGTACTTTAAATGGAGAAGTAGGGCTAACTATGATAAGATATAATTTTACCTGGGCAATGCAGCCACCAGTCCCCATCCGTTCGAAACATTGATGAAACGACAAGGCAGCAATCAAAGGCCTTATAGTTTTGGGATTTCCAGATGCACCCAATGAAATTCCTATGATTCCCGAGTGCACCAAAATTCCCAACTTCAAAACCTATCGAATCAATCAAATCACACAAATATTAAATTTCTAGGTTATAACCTTATGAATTCATTTTTATGTATTTATGATCATTTACCATCATCAGCTACCTATTTAGGGAGCTGCTAAACATCGCCCTAAGTTTCGAAAAAAATCGCCCTAATATTTAAATGTTATACATAAAATTACACGAATGCCCTTAACATTACTTATTAAATAATCGAGTTTGAACCAATAAACACGTCGAACCGCTGCCGAAGTGTCGCCGTCGCCGGACAGCCGAATCTCCGCCGTCGCCGGACAGCCGCCGCCGTGTCGTTGAAGGTGAGTTCGAAATAAAAAATTGACCTAGTCGTCCAAACCGGAAGGCCGGTTAGAGAATTGGCAGTCCAATTGGGACGATCGGTTCTCAAACCTGCAGTCCGATTTGGACGGCCGGTTCTCAAACCAACAATCCGATTTGGGCGGCCTGTTGTCAAACAAGCAATCCAGTTTGGGCGGCTGCTTCACAAACCAGCAGTCCGATTTGGACGGCTGGGCTATATTTTTTTTAATATCATAACAATTATGTGATTAGTTTAATTAATTGATTATAATTTTATTTAATTATTATAAATATAAATTATGAATAATTACAATATCATTAGTATTTTTGTACGGTAGTTATATATGCAATAGTTATGTGATTAATTTAATTAATTAATTATAATTTTATTTAATTATTATAAATACCAATATGGATAATTACATTATCATTAGTATTTAGGGTTTCTAGAAATAGCGTAAACGATACTAATTCTTAAATCCTATACCCGTTAGTGTTTAAGGTTAGGGTTTAGGATAACCATTTTAGGGAACGTGTCCATTGTCCTAATTGGGTTTAAGGTCTAGGGTTTATGGTTTCTAGGAATATTGTAAACCATACTAATCCTTAAACCCTAAACCTATTAGTGTTTAGGGTTAGAATTTAGGAAAACTGTCAAGTGTCCTAATTGGGGTTTATGGTTTATAGGAATAGCGTAAACGATCCTAAACCCTAAACCCGTTAGTATTTAAGGTTAGGGTTTAGGGTAAAAAATTTAGGGAATGTGTTCTGTATACAAATTGGGGGTATAGGATTTATGATTTTAGAGTAATAACATAAATGATACTAATTTGTTTAGGGTTAAGGGTAAAAGGTTTAGGGTTTTAGAGTAATGTTATTAGGGAACATGTTCAGTATAGAAACTAGGGTTTATGGCTTCATGGAACTAAGATTTTAGGAATAGCGCAAATGGTACTAATCCTAAATCCTAAACCCTAAACAAGTTAGTGTTTAGGGTTAAGAGATAGGGTTTAGGGTTTATGGTTTAGAATAATGTTGTCAGGGGACATGTTCAGTTTACAAATTACGGTTTATGGTCTATGGTTTATGGTTTAAAGTTAGCGTAAACAGTATTAACTTGAAAAGCCTAAACCCTAAACCTACTGGTGTTTAGGGTTTAGGGTTTAAGGTTATGGAGCTAGAGTTAGGGTTTATGATTTAATGTTTAGGGTAGGATTTATGGTTTATGAGAACTTATTGTATGACTCATATCTACATTCACTTAATTGTCCAAATTGTAACCTGGAATAATTGAAGACAATTTTTTATATATTCATATGGTGAAATACTAATTTTAATATAACTACTCATAATGGGTATTTAACATAAGCAAATAAAATAATAATAAATTAATTACATAAAAATAACATATAAAACTAATGTAAAGAAAGAAAACTAATTGTAATGTAACTAATAATGGATATTTAACATAATTATAATCAAATTAATCATATAAAAATTACATATAAAATTAATCTAACAAAATTAATTGTAATCTAACTACTCGTAATTAGTATTTAATATACAATTATAATAAATTATTTAAATAAATCACATATAAATTACATATAAAACTAATATACAAAACTACTCGTTATAAAATCAGACAAATTAATCTAATTAATCATTTTATTATTCATATAGAACTATTAAAGAAAAAAATAATTGTTATGTAACATACGTAATTAAGTATAATTATAAACAGTTAATTCAATTAATCATATCACTATTACGATAAAATTATTTAAAATTGAACTAGTACGATATAATTGCAAAACATATAATTATTACGAACTTAGATAATTAATTTTAAAAATTTGACACAAAAAATAGAAAAAAAGTATACAAAATTGTGATTAATCATATCATTATCACCATAAAAATATGACTAATATTATGTAATCATAAAATATGTATTTATTACAATATTTAAAAAAAATCAGAAAAATTCACCCAGCCGTCCAAACCGGATGGCCGGTTAGGAAACCAGCCGTCTAAACCGGATGGCCGGTTAGGAAACCAGCCGTCCAAATTGGACTGCTTGTTTCCTAACCGGCTGTCCGGTTTGGACGGCTGGGTAACCGGCTATTCGGTTTGGGCGGCTGGGTTACTAACTTGCCGTCCGGTTTGCGGCTGGGTTACTAACCGGCCGTCCGGTTTGGGAGGCTGGGTTACTAACCGGCCGTCCGGTTTGAGCGGCTGGGTTACTAACCCGCCTTTGGACTTCTGGGTTACTAACCGGCCGTCCGGTTTGGGCGGCTGACTTTCTAACCGGTCGTCCGATTTGGGCGGTTGAGTCATTTTTAATGTCTGTAATTACAAAAAATTATAATTAATCATATCATTATCATAATATAATTTAAAAAAATATAACTATTATTATATAATTATAAAATATATAATTTATACAATATTTAGACAAAAAATCGTAAAAAAGGACCCAGCCGCCCAAACCGAACGTTAGGACCATTTATGGGAATTTCATGTTTAAAATTTTAAAATTAGAGCGATTTTTTTTAAAAGTTAGGGCGATGTTTAACAGTTCAGTCTATTTATGATATATTAATTACTACTCCGACTTGCAATCAATAAATTATATATGGTATCAAATATGTAACTATAAAATATATACAATATGAACAGCAAGCTAAATTTATTTTGTTCTCAACCTACCTGGTAGATGACTTGATGACGGACGAGTTGAGTCTCGTCTGAACTGTCTCCGGCAACAGATAATGCAGCAACATGAGAGTGATATTGCTGCGTGGTCTTAGGTGGTAAAGCCATACCATCCTCGCCCAAACAATAAATTTTCTCCTGAGCTTCTACAATAGAACGGTTCTACTAGAACGGTAATGCGAGCTTGACGAACGTCACTGTAAGCATGATCGCATACGTCCAAATCAACTGAGGAAAGAAGGATCAAGAGAGGGATGGGCAGAGAGAAAAGTGAAAAGACAAAAGAGAAAGAAGGGAAGAAGGAAGAAGTCTTCTTCTGGGGGAAAAAGGCTTCAAATGCGAGTTGGTTGATGACAAGGTAGGGACTGAGTTTTATAGTACGTGTTTTACACTCAGACTGTGTTTTAGAACGTGTTTATGCACTCGATCATCTTTCAATGCCATTGCCATAGGATTGCACGTCAACTAATTGTCTCTACTATTGTGACAAAATCAACACTACTAATCCCACAACAAGAAAGCGGTTCCGTACTGTTCCGATGTGAGATTTACAGTTTACCTAGGGTGTTATAACTTAATTTCCCTGCCAGACTATGCATATAGCTTTATCACTCCACCCGCATCTTCTTTCAGGCACCGTATATATATATATATTTAGGACTCTACTATAGTGTTATAGTATGATCGAATGTATTGATTCGAGTTTTTCGGTGAACCTCAACACAACGAAATTAATTTCATAAACCGGTTTAAAATTTACACATCTTCAATGAATCATGTAACAGTCGATCCTACTTGGATTTCAAAACAACTTTTTTATCAGTAAAAAAACTTTCATACCATATCACAAACCATTCCGTGCCAATAACATGAATAATAAAGGGCATTATTTTCATTCAACATTTTCACCTTTGCTAAGTGCTAAAGTACACATGCCATGATGCTAAAAAGACCAAAGACACATAGGTTGTTTGTTATGTTGTTAGCACCTGCAATTGAAGAGTTCATACACTCACCAACTTTTATCATGAAAACCTCGTTTGTTTTTTGTGCCACCAACTTCTTATTAGGTGAGCAAATTGGTCTGGGTGCACACGGCCTAAGCATTTGCGTGTTCAGATGATTTGATCGAACGGCTCAGGTTGGCTATAGTAAATCTGACGGTTATTAATAAAAAGCACAAGAAAATCAAATGTGGAAGATAGAGAAGTTTGAGAATTAAAAAAATTTCAGAATCATATTCTTTTCTGTCCATCTTGTTTCAGAAAGGGTAATCGATCAACAGGTGAACCGAAATTCGTTTCCATCAGCCCGAAGCAGAAACAGTAGACCATCTGAATGATTTTTGTGCATAATATATAGACAGATAGACAAATATACAGATCCAAGCTGCTCGTTATCGCTCGACTGCAGAAAGTCCTGGGTGTTATATCTTTAATTCTCACTTCTCTCTCTTTTCTTGTACTCTTCATTCCAACCGTCAGATTTACTGTCACGAGGTTGGTTCAACCGTTCGATCCAATCGTCTGCACATGCAGATGACTTGGCCGTCTGCAACTAGGCCAAATTAGTAAGGTGAGATCCCCTTCTCAATAATTCTTCACGTTTCGGTTTCGGTTGTAGCTACCACCGCAGTAATTTTTTAGGCTTCTACCAGATTGGCTTTGTTACCCACCACAGTCATTTTTTAGGAAATGAATTGCTTGATCCATTCGGCCATCATTGAAGATTGCTCAAAGTTCCAAACAACTTGGATCACAGAGAGAAAATGAAGGTTTATTATTAACCTTAATTTTTGAATGCAACATCATCAAATTTCTATCCACCTCATCTTCTATTAGACCTGGTAAATTGGGAAAGTCGGATATTCGCATTGATTTGGGAGGGTGGCTAAGGGTTGCGGGTTATTTTAAGTTGGATCATTCGAGTTACGGATTATATTATAAAGTTGATTTTAAAATTTCGGGTTACAAGAGCTTTGCGTTGTAAAAAAAATGTAATTATCATTATGGAAAAATGATTAAGATAAATAGACTTGTTTTTTTTAAAAAAATTAACGTTAAAATTAAATCTCATTAATCAATGCTCAACTGAGCAACAACAAATATCAAGTACATTAGTGAGGCAAATGGGAAGTGCATCTCACACCGACGTAATTGCATGGAAACTAATTAAATTTCCAGGCTAGAATGTGAATAAAATATAGAAATAAATCTAAAAATATATACAAAAAATATAATTATTCTCATTTAACATGTAGCGTTTTTATGGATTTTTATTAATTTTTTTTATTTCTCCATCCCATTTCACCTCACTTTTCATCAAATTATTTTATTTTTTTTATTTGTTTTCCTTTCATAATATGTTTTTATACTCAAAATATATTATTCTCTTCACAAATATTGTTCACTATAATTTTTTGAATCAAGCAATCCATTTAAATATAGTTAATTTAAATTTAATTTTATTCAAAAAATATTTATTTCATATTAAAAGCTAATATGTGATTGATTCAAAACCTCAAATCGTTATAAAAATGTATAAAAAATTTCTTAAATGAGTTAATCGAGTACTTTTTAAATGGGCCACATTCTGTTTTCGTAAGTTAATTGAGTTACGCATCATTAACTCTTGATCAAAAAATTTTTACGGGTCTTTTGACCAAATAAGAAAGCTAATCAATGTTGAGTCAGTTTGAATTGGACAAATCCTTAAAACCTAAACATAGTTCATATGATATAGTCATTCGTTCTAGATTATTGTAACAAGCCCATTGAGGTTACATTTTTATAAGTTAATAGGGTTACGATCATTATGTCTTAACTAATTCAAAACACCGATTGGGTTGATTTGATTTGAATTGGACATAATCATCAAACATAAGCTCATATAACATGATCCTTCCTTCACGATTCTTTTAATTTAGTGAGTTAATTGAGATGATTTTTTGCAAGTTAATGGGATTATGAGTCATTTTCTATGTGGATGTGAAGAGTTTAGTTTAACCGTAAGTGTTTTCCATTTAAATCATTACAAACTATGATTAAACTACCATCGAATCACAATTATATTAGGATTGTAAGAGATAATGAAATGCTAGATAATTTTTATAAACATATCCATCCATTAACCTCTCCTTGCAATTGTGATTTCTTCATCTTCACGTCAACCCGTGAAAGGCTTCCCATAATTATTGTAAGAATACCTTTTTCTTTTCCAAAACCTTCCCTAAATAAAATAGGAAAAAACAAGTTAACATGCTTGGTGTCGCAGCAATGCGCGGACTGTAATCATGACTTAATCAAACAATAATTTGATTGAATGTTTAGTGTTTTATTACTGGTTAACATATGATACTTTACTATCCATATCTTACCGGTACATTTATTTAACAGTTTTTCTATCAACACACACCCTAAAAGTACTCTATCGATTTTACTTAGTTTCACATGTTTTGGCTTGGCTAAGTAACCATAAGAATAGTTAAAATTATCATTCAAATTGCACATGATATGGATTCTTAAATTTACAAAATCACATTAAGATCTTGAAAGATTTAGAAACTAATGTGTCTGGTGCCACGGTAATGCACGAGCTACTCATTTAGAATTTTGCCTAAAAACACATGAATTAAGATTGGACAATACTCATGCTAACTATGTCTTTCATTAATCACAAAAAAAACTATGTCTTTCTTTTAGAATTTTTCAAACAAACGGTAATTTAGTTCATTCAATTTTTGGCCAATAGGTCGAAAACAATCTAATATAAAATAACGGTTTATAAAGAAAACTAAACAAGTATGAACGAGATAGTAATGAATTCATCGAGATTCAGCTCCAACTTTTACTTAACACTAGAACCCTATTTATTGTGAGGCTTTTCCCCAAGTGTAAAACAGTTAAAACGATCGAATAGAACAGTTGAACCCATTCAAAATTTCCATCGTAATTAGTTTAAATTTTCTAAAAATTAAAGGCATTTTTCGGTCATATAAAAATTAAAAATTAGAGGTGTCCCAATATTTTCACCTTTACATCTAACATCTATATATGCATTTTCATTTTTATGTACCGGTCACATCAGCAGAGAGAGAGAGAAATGTCCTATTTTTTCTCATTTATTTTTTCACGAGAAATTTTCTATTTTATTATTTCATAATACATAATCAAAAAGTAATCCTAAACTGTATAGGCGACATGAATACTTCTGTCTTCTCATGAATCCTTTATTCTTCTCTCCAACAAATTAAATGATTTAGCCTCTTCGTCTTCTCCAGTATGTGCATTATGAACTCAAAAAACTGAACTTAGTTCTCTTTCCCCTCCTGCAAATCCAATTCCCTCAAAATCCCCTCATCTTCTTTCCCAATAAATCAAAGCACGCAAACACTAAATCGATTTCTTCTTCGGCAACAAATAAAATCCTACAATCTACAAGGGAATCCATGTACTGTTAGCAAATCAATTTCCAGCACGCAAACACTGAATCGACTTCTTTCTCGGCGGCAAATCAAAGTCTACAATCAACGAGGGAACCCATGTACCGTTAGCAAATCAATTTCCAGCATGCAAACACTGAATCGACTTCTTCTTCGACAGCAAATCAAAGCCTACAATCAACGAAGAAACCCATGTATTGTTAGCAAATCAATTTCCACGATCAATATTGTTACGATTGGTTCTGTTTCTGTGTTAGATTTCTTCTGCTGAATCGGCTCTGCCCAGCAATTATCAAATCCCACGATCAATTTCTTCTTCTTCGACAACAACCTATAGACCCGGTAAAATTTACACTGAATCGACTTTTTCTTCTTCTGCAAAGAAATCAAATCCTACAACAAGTTCCACGACTTAGGTATAGCAAATCAACGAGGTACTTAATCATGTGTTGATTAATAGTTCCTGCTGTGTGAAGGGATTTTCAAGAGTTTTGGTTTGTTTTCAGTGGCTATCTATTATCTGTCCTTTTTTGGTTTTGGCCTCAGATATTTCTTGGATTAAAAATTTAGTAAATTGAGATCCAAATTTTATAATTTATAGGTTATTTTGCTTATATATGGTAATTTTTTTATCCCATGTTTTCTATCATAGCATAGTGATTACATGAATTTTTAGCTCTCTGTGGATGTGCTGTGCATTTTATCATGGTTTCAATCAAATGTCTTAGGTTTTTTTGGTGTTTTGCCTAATTGCTCTAGCTTTTCAAATTGTTTTCTTTGACTCTTGCATTCAAGGTCATTTTAATATGATTCTTGAGACTAATGTAGGCTATGTTTTGCATTATCAATCTCTCATTTTCTGGAATTTTTTGGTTAGCCAAATGGGTTGAAGTTTTGCAATTTCATACATGTACGCTGACTGTGTTTAAGTTTTGCAAAACTTATTCATTGAGAAACGTAACTCAGGAATCGTAAGTTTTGCTAATCACATGTACTATGAAATGTCTGAGTTAGGTCTTAAATTGCTGAATGTGTTTAAGTTTTGGTTACGATTTTTTAGTTATGTTTTAAGAGAATGATATGACTACTTAGTTTTGCTTCGGGGACATTCCTTCTTCTTATATGTTTGTAAGTATTTAATTAACTTTAGTATTGTGTTTGGATTCCATGACTCTGTAAGCATGTTTATATTTGCTTCTCTTGATCCATTTCGTCGGCTTTCATTTTGCTGATGCTTTTGGAAAAAGTCATCTTTTCACTGTGATGTTACTTTCTTATATTTTGATTCCATACATATGCATAATTACCTATATTTATTTGTCTATGAAATTGAAGTAGTTTAGTTCTTCACTTGATAGCCTAACTTCTTTAATACTACAACTGATGACATTCAGATATTGTGTTTTTAAATTTCAAGTTAGTTTGTCTATATGAATAAAATTTAAGGATATTTAAAGAATCGCACGATCAGATACGAAACTCTGTTTTTTGTGAGATTCGATTTATAATACAATTTCATTGATTAACCTCTCTTCTTTTAAATGTACAGTAGTACTATTTAACCATTGCCAGTATGCCGAGGAAAAGAAACGCCAAACGTAAAAGTAACTTTGAGGAAGGAAGTTCTTCTCATGCCCTGAGACAGTTGCCATGTACGTTCTACGATATTAAAAAATAGCAATTTCTATTATTTGAGTCATGATTTATGTGATACGAAGACTGCTAATTATATATAAAAATTAATATCAATCTTTTAGGGATTCGGCGAGCTATCCTCATTACAGAACCAAGTCATGCAGGTATAAAATATAATTTGCTGAAATATTACATTAGGTATTTGCTGTTTTCCATCATAATACGACATATGATATGGTCCCAATATATGATTTCAGAAATGCCTATGATAGAACTTTATGATCTCGGTGGTCCAGAGTGTGTTTGTGAATATTGTGAAGCTATTATGTGGAAAGAAGAAAGTACACATGTCACACGAAATAAACAACATCGTATTTTCAGCTTGTGTTGTAATGGAGGCAAGGTAAGACAAGCTCCAACAAGGGAGCCACCCCAGTATTTAAGAGAACTTATGTATTCAGAGAGTGCAAATAGGAAGCACTTTCAAGATTTCATACGTGCATACAATGGCGTATTTTGCTTTACTTCATTGGGTGGCAAGGTAAATCACTCATTGAACGATGGAGGTTCGATATACATATACTCTATTGGTGGTCAAATATATCACCGGATTGGATCCCTATTACCTCCGGAAGGGACTGCTCCATCATTTTGTCAACTATTTATTTATGATACAGAAAATGAGGTTGAACATCGCATGAATGCTTTCACAACTGATGCTGACAGTAATCTACTCCGTCCTCAGATTATCCAGGAATTGAAGGATATGTTTGATGAACATAATGTTTTGACAAAGATTTTTAGATCTGCTCGAGATCGAATAAATGTCGGAGATATTCAGAACGTTTAGATAAAGCTGGTTGCAACTAGACCAATTGATGGTAGAGAATATGATATGCCAGCAGTGAATGAGCTAGCGGGGTTAATTGTGAATGAAACTGGTGAAAATACATTTCAGCCTGATATAGTCGTCCAACATCTAACTAACAGATTAGAGAGGGTACATTTCAGTCATGCAAGTCTGATGGCTTTGCAGTACCCCTATTTTGTTCCCGTATGGTGAAGACGGATGGCATGGAAACATCCATGTTAGTCAATGTGATTTTTATGCATATCGCATCTAGACAAGATCGCTTAGCCAGTCACATATATTGCTGTGTGGAAAGTTGTTCCAACAGTATGTTGTCAATGCTTATGCATTGGTCGACGATGAAAGGTTGGACTGGCAGCGCAGGAACCAACATGTATTACGCTGCCATGTTTTTAATGGGCTGGTTGATGCATTCAATAGAGGGGATACCGACTTGGAACATTCTGAAAAGCGTATAATTCTATCATCATCATATATTGGAAGTCCACGCTGCAAATATGAAAACTTCCAAGACGCTATGGCCATTTGTCGCTTTCTCGGTTATCCGGATTTATTCATTACATTTACCTGCAATGATTATTGGCCTGAGATTCAACATATGACCGATTTACTCACACATTCAGGTGTGCAAGATCCCAATCGAGCTGATGTTATTGCAAGAGTTTTTAAGTTGAAACTGAATCAATTAATGCATGAGATCAGGTCAAAAGATATATTTGGCAAATGTATTGGTTGTAAGTCAACTATCTTATCTCACCCAATTAATCTTTAAGAATGGATGTTTATTGATGTATCTCCTGTTGATCGTTGTGTTGTTTTCATTTTCGGGAACGGTTTCTATTGACTAATCTCCTCGAGTGTGGCGCTGAGGGTACTCAACGTTGGTTTCTTCAGTCCATTCTTCAATTTTACTGACTCTACTTATTAAAAGTTATATGTTGTTGCTTGAAAATCACGTGAACTTTTTGTCTTTCCTTTTTATTTCTGGTCTAAGATAGTCTTTGAAAAAGGGTTAACAATGATTTGATATTAGGCCGTTAATGGTTATGTATTTTCCTTTGGAAAATTCCTTTCTTTCTTTATTTGTATTTTCTATTATGGTTTCATTTATTGATATATGTTAGTGCAACTTAATGTGTAGATTTATAAACACACTAAGATCTGCTTGCTGTTAATAATATTGTATTTTTTTGCAAGAACCGCATGTTAATTTGTTAGGGAAGAACCACATTATATTGCTAAAGCTTTAAATTGTTAGGGAAAACAATATGACACATCTGGGTTTAGGGTGGCTCATATTCGGAATCATATATTCAAATTAACATTGCTGGGTCTAGGTCTGGAGAATTCCTTGATACTAACATTCATACTAATTTTTCCAAAATTCTATTTGATGCAGATGTCCATGCTATTGAGTTCCAGAAACGTGGCCTGCCGCATGCACATATATTGATCTTCCTTGGTGCAGAAGACAAAATTCATTCTCCATCACAAATTGATTCAATTATTTGTGCAGAAATACCAGATTGTGTAATGGATGAAAAATGTTTTCTTACTATGAGCAAATTCATGTTTCACGGTCCTTGTGGAGCTCTTGGGCCAAAAGCTGCATGTACAGTTCGTGGGAAATGTATAAAGCATTTTCCAAAAGAGTTCAATCCAGAAACATCGATCGATGAAGATGGCTTTCCAAGTTATAAGCACTCAGGTAATGGTCGTTGCATCATTAAAAGACAAGTGAGGTTGGATAATCGATTTGTGGTGCCTACAACCGTTATTTGTTGCTTCGATTTGATGCGCATATCAATGTTGAGTACTGCAACAAATCAAGGTATGTTTTTAGTGCATATTATGGATACTAATAGATTAGCCCTTATGCCCCACTGAAAATGTATTATTCTTATTGTATTATTTATTCCATATAAATACATGTGTTCAAAAATATTTTTCACGACTACATTTCAAAAACATTATGATATCTCTATATTTTTTCTTTATTCCCTTAAATTAATACTTTCAAGTTAAAGTTTGCCTTTTTATTTTCACCTCTAGCTAAAAATCTATTTTTGTTTTACTTGGGATTTTGATTTAGTAACCGACCCGTGCCGGTGCTAGCTTCGAAATTAATTTTTAAAGATGAAAGAAATTTTGGCGATGATCTTTCTGTCTTTATCAAATTCGATGGAATTTAAAATTATAATCAAATTGGGATTAGAAGGATGAGCCAGAGTTAATATTGATACGGAGTATAGTGATGTTTTTGTGCGTTACCATTTATTTGTTTCATTGGTTATATTTTAATATTTTATTTAGTGTCTAATAGAATTTTTTGTTGATTAATGAATAAATTGAAGTTGATTTTGAAATATATAATATCCTGTTCAATATCTAAAATAAATGACATCAATTGTTTTTACATGTACTCATTGCCTTTTGTATGTACCGTATTGGTAGAAATAGTAATATTATTTAGTCATTGATTACACCCTAATAAGCAAGAAAAAAAACTAAAAGTATATGACAATAGGCTGAATAATTAATTATTATATATAAAATTTGTAATTTTATATGTTTCACGGGGCTATGAAATATTTATTTAAATATATCAACAAACCTCCTGATAGAGCTAGAGCTGCGGTTGTTGGTTCTCAACCTACAAATTCCAACAACGTAACAAATTCAGAGTTGGATTATGTTGATGAAATCAAGTCTTTTATGGATTTTCGATACCTTACGGCGAGTGAAGCATGTTGGAGATTGTTTAAATTTGATCTCTACGTTAACAACCCTCCTGTACTTCGACTATCATATCATTTACCGGGAGAACAACCAGTGTTTTCAAATAACAATTCCACAATGGATGAGTTGATGGAATCTGAGGTTGCACATACATCTATGTTGTTACAATGGATGGAAATGAACAAACTATATCCAGAAGCCAGGCAATATACATTTGTTGAATTTCCCCGGTATTATGTTTGGGATACCACATCGAAGGTATGGACATCAAGAAAGAGAAGACCAAATATTGGGAGGTTATATTATTGTCACCCTTCTGCACATGATCGATTCTATTTATGAATGTTGCTTCATATCGTCAAGGGATGCACAAGTTTTGAAGAAATTAAAACTCGTCAACGAAGTGCGATATGATTCTTTTAAAGAAGCATGCAACGCATATGGATTTCTGACAGATGATGGAGAATGGCATAATTGTCTTCGGGAAGTTAGTTTCACAGCCTCACCAAAACAAATCAGGGTGCTTTTTGTCACACTGATCATGTTCTCTGAAGTCTCTAATGTTGGTAACTTGTGGAGTCAAAATTGGAAGTTATTATCAGATGATATTCAGTATTTACATCGACAAGAAGTAAATAACCCTCATTTGGAGTTAAGCTCGGAAGATGTTCATGACCTTTGTTTGGTTCAGATTGACAAGTTGCTGCACAATTATGGACGAAGCTTATCAGACTTTCCAGGTTTGCCCATTCCGTCCAATTGTTCTCATATGCTTTTGTCAAATTCTTTACTTGCTGAGGAGTTGCAGTATGATCATGTAGCATTAGGTGCTACATTCTTATCACAGTTTACTAAGCTGAATGCGCAGCAAAAGATCACATTTCATGCAATAATTGATTCTATTGAACAAAATCGTCGTCAAGTGTTTTTCATTGATGGCTATGGTGGTACGGGCAAAACTTTCTTGTGGCAAGTTATAAGTGTTAGATTAAGGTCTGAGAAGAAGGTGGTTATATGTGTGGCCACCTCTGGGATTGCTTCTTTACTCATGAATGGTGGTCGAACGGCACACTCGCGATTTCATATACCGATTGACGTTCATTCTACTTCAACGTGTCATATTGAACAAAACAGTGAGTTGGCTGAATTGCTTGAAAATACATCTCTGATTATTTGGGATGAAGCTCCGATGGCTCATAAGCACTGCATAGAATCTCTTGACAGGACATTAAGAGATATACTTAGCAGGAATGATAAATCAAATGCAGATATTCCTTTTGGTGGTATTACAGTTGTCTTTGGTGGAGATTTTAGACAAACATTACCGGTTATACCCAAGGCCACCCGAACAGAAATTGTCAACTCCTGCTTAAAAAGATCATATCTATGGGAGCATATGACGATCATAAAGCTATCAGAAAATATGAGATTGAAACAACTTGAATCTACATCTGAAGACGCTACTGAAATTGCTGCATTTTGTAGCTGGATTTTAAAAATAGGGGATGGAGAAGGATCATCAATTTATGGCGATGTTCATATTGTCATACCTTCTGATATAATGGTAGAGACAAATTAGGATCCTATAATCGATATCGTTGAAGAGATATATGGACAGTTGTCTGAAAATTATAATAATGCTGCATACTTTGCATCAAAGGCCATACTGGCTCCTCTTCACGAGATTGTATCTCAGATAAACTCCTACATGTTGGATCAATGGCCTGGTGAGGAATTATGCTATTATAGTTCTGATAGTATTCAGGGTGATTTCCTTGACCCTTCTAGCGTCGAACCAGAATATCCAGTGGAAGTGTTGAATTCTTTGCAGATTGGTAATTTCCCCGAGCATGAATTGAAACTCAAAGTTGGAGTTCCAGTTATATTACTACGAAATCTCGATCAAACAACTGGATTGTATAATGGTACAAGGATGGTTATAAGAACGATGGGTACATTGTTCATTGAAGTTGAGATTTTGACAGGAACTCATATCGGAGATAGAGTCTATCTCCCTAGATTGAGCCTAACATCCTTTCAGAAAAGTTTGAATTTCACTTTAGTAAGGAGACAATATCCTATTGCATTGTCTTTTGGCATGACAATCAACAAAAGTCAAGGTCAAACTCTTCAGTCTGTTGGATCATGCTTAAAACGTCAAGTATTTACTTATGGGCAGTTATATGTTGCAGTCTCGCGCGTTACAAGGAGAAGTGGTTTGAAGATTATTAGTTGTGATGAAGCTGGTCAAACAAATAAATTGATGAAAAATATTGTTTTTCGGGAGATATTGAACTAAAGCAACTGTAGTAAATCAACTTTTCAGGTTCGTAGATGCTCTTATGCTCTTTTCGGAATCATCTGCATAAAATAATCCTCTCTACTATTTCCCTTTTTTTCTCCTATTATCCATTTCTACCATTTTTTGTTCTGCTTTCATCAACTAGCTTACGTTGCGTTTATTTTTTTCTGCATTATTCATTACCTAAATTAACCAATCCCTCCACTATCATTTTCTGTGCCTGAAAGTTTGCTCCTCACTTTGTGTATATGACACTTGATTCGTCACCTCTTCAATTAGATTGGATTGATGGTCGATCCTGTTATTCCTTCAACTGCTATGTTATATATATACAAGCTGGTCGGTCGTATTAGTTTTCTTTTCTTGGAATAGTATGGTTACTCAACTTGGATCACAAATTTATCTTTTGTCTGCTGTTGGATTTCAGGCAGTGTTGGATTTCAGCCAAGTAATTGTAATGTTTGGTTTGATCGGTCCCAGAAATTGATTTTGTAACCTTTTTAATCTACCTTTTTTGCAGCATGATGGGTAGAAGAACGAACCAATGATTCTCACGTTGCACCCATAATCTGGGAAGAGTAATTCATAAACAGGAAGAGTGGGGAAATTCGAAGAAACTGATGTAGTTTACTTACTTACGACAGGAGATGATAAATCCACTTCCCGAGATTCGATTCACGGACATGGTCCTCGAATGTACATGCATTTTCGAGAATCAGAAGCAATTTCTCCAAATCAATAATGCTCGGTAAGAATTAGTTTTTCCTATGAATTTCATGGTAAGAATTAGAGATGCAGAGTTTTTTTGGAGACATTATTCGGTTGAAGTAGGGTTTGGAGTTGAGCATCAAAAACTTTCTATTTCAATTTATGTTTTGGATGCCATAGTAAGGTTGATGAAGATGACGTTGGTAATGAAAAATTAACATACAATTGCTTCATCAAGTTCGAATTGGATGATTGTGACATACATTAAAATTTAGATGAGAAAGAAGTGAATATTAAATATTGTTTCCATGACTTTCTTTGAGTAATTTGATTAGTGCTGATTTGAGATTACTACCTATCTCAAATTGCTGCAGATTTTTTTATTTGATATATTACTCCACCTACTTCATTTGTAGGAATACATCCTTTGATTTTATTAAGTGAGATTTATTAAGTGAGAGGTGTAAAGTAAGTTGCAAGTCGGATATGGCATATCTTTACTTTCATGTGATACCAAGATCCATTCAGCTAATGCACTTTCGAGCAACCACTTATGCACTTTCAGCTAATGATACCAAGTCTAACATATGCACTTTTTAAATGTTGCTAATAGTTTGCATTCATTATCATCAAAACTAAAAAGTGGAATTATATTTCGGTTAAAATAGGTCATAATGTATCAAACTTTGTTATAATCCACGTGCAAAGTTTTGTTTATTAGTTTATAATATTAAGTATTACTATTCATGTATCTCTAAGAAGATAACTTCTTTTCTTTATAAAAACAACATTTAGGAGGTTTTTTACCACGTACAGGTGGTAACTTCCAATCACTCCCACCTACTGGCAGTTTCCTCCATTTTCTCCACTACCCATGTATATAGAAGACGTTTCTTATATATGTATAACGAAGAAAAGTCAAGTTTCTATATTATTTTACATAGAATCCTTTGTTCAAGTGTACAATGTACTTTTCTTGATTACCATAAGAGATTCCAGCATCGGTAAGGTCTTAACACTCACAACTCCATCCTTTATAAATTTTATACACTACTAATTTATTGGTTTAATTTGCTTCTTAGTTCAGGATAATGACGTTTGACTATATAGCTGAGATTGGTAAAAAGTTGATTAGATTTCCCTTGCAAGTAAGAGTCAGTCGTTCATGGATAGCCATCAACTCAAACAACAATGCTATGATGCATAGAGATCTCATTCTTATTGATGAGAAGGTATTTTTGAAATACATTTTCACTTATGCGATTACTGAAAATGGAATCTTCTTACAAACTAAACATTTCTTTATCATGTAGGGTGACGACATTTGGGTTCAAATTCCTCACCGTCTTATGCATAATTTCTCACACCTCATGACTGATCAGAAGGTGTATACTGTCGTTAATGCTAAAGTCATCAATGCGCCGAAGAAATTCCGTCCAATTCCAAATCGGTTCGCCATTGAATTCACTCCTACCACTGTAGTAGCGGTCATAGAAGATATACCATCTATTCCCCGATACAAATTTTCGTTCCTGAAGGCAGGCAAAATTTCGTCGGACTTGCACAAACGCGAGCTACTTACAGGTATCCACATCTCATATGTTTTTAATTCCTTTTTTGGATTTTGTGCTTTAAAATATAAACCTTATTATTTTTATGTAATCAGATGTTATAGGATATGTGACAGAATATAAGACTCCTCAAAATGCACCAAAGATATTCAGCAAGGGGAGAAATCACACTCCAAATGACCAAGTAATAAATACTTACATCTACTCTTTCATATTTTAACTTTAATTCATTTGTACATGATAACAATTCATGTAATATCTTTTATCGAAAACAGGGAATTCTCAGTAAAAGTTTTGGTATGGGGAAGATTAAAAACGATGATGGATGGGTTATATGCAGCGAATGGGGATAAACCATTAGTCCTCATAATAACCTCTGTGTTTGCCAGAATATTTGATTGTGATATTTTTCAATCTAGCGAATTCTCTTCAACAGTTTAACCAAGAAACTAAATTGATAATGTTCTGTAACTTTGTGAAGCGAAAGATTGTCTCTCAACTTGTGGAGCAACACAACTTCTACCAAATCTCCAAATCCCTGAAGTTCTAGAATTTATTACAAGGTAACATCATAATTCAACTACTGAATACTAAATAAAGAACAACACCATCAATAACAAATTCATTGGTCTAATATCTATTCTTTTCATAGAGCAAACGATGACAAGATGGATGCTGTTTTACCAGTTTACTCAGATCCAAGTGACATTGGAAACAGTGATTCGGTAACCTTGGAAACGTTGAATTCAGCAATATTGGAGGCAGAGAACCAGGTATGACAAATTCCATTTCGTGATAAGACGTTGTTTCTAGACGGTCTAAGTATTAATGACAATTGTTTTTTTTCTGTTTTCATTTTTGTAAGTTTGAGTGGGTTAAAACTATCATCTGAAAGTTTATGTTCATGCGGCTTTCTCTTCCATCTAAAATGTTGGATTCTACTGATATCAATATGTCTACTGATCTCAAGAAATTAGAGCTTACCTTTTATTTTCAAAATGTTTTACCAAGAGCAATTAATGAACTAACTGTTTTCTACTTTCTTAGGAGAAGTATTTTATTGTGTATTGTATGATAAAAAGCATTAAAGATGTCTGGTGCTATACTGGATGCGAAGTTTGTTCCAAGAAAGTTGAAGATGATGTCTCTGATTACTTCTGTTGTAAACTACTTAGGAAGGATGCAACGAAACGGTAATAGCTGTTCAAAATTGCTCTTCATTTGAATATCTCTCTATTGCTTCTGCTTATTGCCCTTCTGCTTATCTGTCTATTAGATTTCGTGTTCAAATTGAAGTTGCAGACAATACAGGCGAGGCAGACCTCATTCTTCTTCACTGTTTTGGTCAAGAACTTCTTGGGACAACAGCCAACAGGCTATATGAACTGAACGGTAAAGACAGTAGAATTCCACCTGATCAGATAACAATTTTTGTTGGCAACAACATAAAAGCACAAGTTCAGGTAAACGCGTACAATATACGAACGGCGAGAAATGAATTTACAATCACCAAGATTCTAGCATCACCAATTGTTCAGACTCCTTCGACTCCCCAGGTTTTGACTCATGTGAACTTAGCCCCTACTTAAAATTATTTGTCGTTAAAACATTCGACACCAATGCTATTTATAGAATCTGTCATGTAACAATTTTATTTGGTTGCAGGAAAAGGTTCCAGCTTTTGGTACAGGAGATGATTCAAATCAGCAGTCCATTAAGAGTTGCATTTCTGGACAATCGTCGATTGAGAAATCTGCTGAAGTTGCAGCAAGTTCTACCAAGAACAACGAAGTAGCTGCTATAAATTTGGAAGAAGCTCTTGAAGACGACCTTCTGGATGAAAATGATCCCTCTGTCACCATCAATAAAGACCGTAAAAGGAAAATGGTTTGTGTAGATTCTGATGATGATTAGATATTGATGTTCAGGTTGACTTTCACTTGCATCGGTGAAGTTTTTTTTAAGAACTTTTTCTGCTGGATTTGTTGAGTTAGTTTCTTTATGTTATGTTATGTTGGTTGATTTTCATTTGGATTAGTTAAGTTTGTTTTTGTTGAACTTTTTCCGTTGGATTTGTGGATGTTAGTTTCTTTACTGTCACATTTCCTGCATTTTAGAGGTTACAAAAACCAGTTTGAACTTCTGAAAACCTATCTGGTAATCTATCTGTCAAGAACCAGTTATTAAATATGCACTTCTTATTTTGTTTCGAGATTGAAATTATAAAATTGGAGATTAATTTATTCAATAAAGGAGTTGGAGATTATTTAATCTTTACAATACAAGTACCATGGCTTCACAGTTTACCCTATGTGAATATCACAAGTTTTGGGTTTTTATGCAATTGTAAATGGAAATTGGGTATGTATATAGATTATCTGTTCATCCAATCATTTAAATTTTATCACGAACCTCTACTCCCGTTCCAGCTGCTCTGCCACGATCGATTACGCAGCTTTGTTATAGATCAGAGAAGGTTATATCTACTGCAAACATCTTTTTCTACTAATTTTCTTCTACTGAAATAGCCAATTGCATCCTATCACAGCCGACTACATTACTGAGAAGCTAGATGGTCCATTCTAAGCCAACTACACTACTTGCATCCTCTACACCCATTTCAATTGCTCTTCCACGAACTTCAGATACACTTATTTGTTATAAATCCACAGTGTATACGTCCGTCCCATTCAAACTTATCACATCAAAATGTGCCCGTCAAATGTGAGTAGGATTCCGTTAACACATTAGCAAAGATATGTTCTAACGATGTTTTGATAATGTACTTTCCGGCCAACGGGCCGGTAATTATCTAGTATAATATAAGTAGGTTGGTCCCACCGATTTTCTTTTCTCAAAACGTAGATCAATCACATAAATTTAACCTCTTTGATACACATAAATAGGTAATTGAAAAGCAGTTTAAATAAGCAATCATCTCACCTGTCTCTTCCCTCCATCGAGCCCTACCGGTTCTCTCAATCCTCTCACCTTCATCCCCATTCCCAACTATCATCGACAACGAGCCTCCTCCACCTTATGAACAAAGAATAATCACTACAAGTAATAATTGCGGAATCAAGATGGTCAGGCAGAATTTTAACTCTAAAAATCAACTGATATAAAAAGTTAATGATATCAACGTTTTTTATTAATAATTCTAATTTTTCAATTGCACACGACGTTAGTTACTAAAAGCGAACTCATCAATAATAAACAATAACAAAAATCAGATTGAAATTATATCATGATTTGTTATTGAGACATGGGGGCGTGAGACTTTCAAACGAGGCCGGAAGCATGTGAATGAATGCATAAATAGAGAGTATCATCCCAGCCGCAAATGTCTTCATCACGAAGAAGAATTTGCTGTTTTTTCCCGCGGTTTAAATCATAATCAGATTAACGTAATAGTGTAATTTATAATTCGGTTAATACATAAAAAGTTCAAAACTATTCCTAGCAAGTAACCGAAAATGCTATTGATCCGAGAGCTCTCGGATCAATCCAACAATCAATTCCACGGTTTAAAATTATTTTTGTCAATTCTAATCTAACAGTTATAATTTTACTAGGGGTATAATGAAAGTTTAAAAAATATTATCCTCTTTCAATTTTTCCTTGTGTCTCATTTCTCTACTCTTCTCACGTAAATTGGATATAACAATGACATAACAATAATGTAATAATGACGTAACGTGGATATAAAAATTTGCATATGAAGTCGACATAATGAGCCTATTAAAAAACATAATAAAAGTGCATAACAGACTCGTACAGTATATATATCACCGACATAAAAGAGTGGTAAACTGACATAACGATGATGAGTTCAACTACTCGTAAGGTGGACGTAAAAACGACATAACATGCTCGTACAATGACCACGCCCATGAGATTTTTTCCAAACTTTTTCTTCCGAAACTACCCATTCAAATCATTTTCTACCGTTGGATGAAAGTGCCCAAAAGCCGCCTGATCCTACGGCCACAATTTTTCGGATTAATCCGAGAGAAAAGGCTCTGGAATCGATAGTCGTTGTGACAAGTAACAACCATAACACCCAATAGTTGTGGGATTTTAGATTCTTATGTCACGCGATTCATCTGTGACAATTTGCTAGTCACAATATTGACGATGATAAACTACCCACTTAGTTAGATTACTCATAGGTCTCTAGGTTTTGCATGGAACAACTAGCTACTGCCTCCTATTAAAAAAAACTAACTACTACCTAGCGAGTATATAACCATTGTGCCAAGTTTCTCCACTAATCCCTACTCGGCTCCATTTCCCTCGTCTTCACTCTTCTCTCAAGTCTCAAATCATCGGCGACGTAGGCACCCTGCTCCGCCTCTTCTTCCGTCCGTCCTCCGCTCGCCTCGCTGGTCTCTCGACAACAGGCTTCCTTTCTATCTTCCACCGGCGGCTATCCTCCTCTCCTGCCTCAACAGCAAGTCTCCGGAGGACAGCAACTCTCAAGAATCTTGACTCCGATGGAAAACTATGTGGTCGATTCAATGTTGTTCATAGTCACTCTAGTAGATTTGGGGCAATAAACAACAAATTTCACCACAATAATACCTAATTTTGGGTGACAGATGTGGATTGCGCAGCTCTTACATCAAAAGATATAGTCGGCAGAGAAGTGACAGTGGAGTTCAATAACGATTTCGCTTCACTCTGTAGATTAGTACCTTAACATCAAGGTCGACAACACTGAAAGTATGGTAATTAATGGTTATGTTATTGTGATCAATGAGAATTGGTTGGCAATTTAGTATATCTCTCTATTCAAGACTAGGATTTATTTATCTACTCGGTGTCGTTAGGTTGCTTTTTGTTGGGGCGCTAGCGGAAATGTAGCGAAATTTAGGATCGAAAAAATAATATTTTGATAACTCACTCAATTGATCACTCAAATTTATAAATATTACAATTTGATCATTTGAACCTTTACTCTCACCACTCACAAATGCCTTTTTGCTTCTTCTTTCTTATTTCCTCAACTCTACACACACTATAACATTAGCCATAAAGGCTATTTACACTAAACATAAATTAATAAACTAATAAGATTTTTTTCACAACCGCCATATGTGGGTGGGTATGCTATTTTTATTTTGTTTTGTTATCAAACATATTAATTAGTTTAGTTGAGTAGTTGAGATATTTGTATGGAATTGTCTAGAGAATTGTAGATTAATTCTCAACAATCCCTCTTAATCTGCAAATCGGAGTAGATGTTTGAACTTCTCGAGTTTGTCATTCGTAACTGCCTTCGTCATGATATATGCCGGTTGATCGTCTGTGTTGATGAACTCCATTGTGATTTCTCCGTTGGTGACTAGGTTTCGTATGAAATGATGTCGTAACTCGATATACTTCGACCTTGTGTGAAACACTGGATTCTTCGTCATGGCTATGGCTGACATGTTGTCACCGTAAATAATGGTTTGTTCATTATCACCTTGTTGCAAGTCTTCATTTAATCTTTTTAGCCATACTGCCTCGCATGCGGCATCTGTTGCTGCAATGTATTCTGCTTCCGTTGATGATAATTCCACAGTCTTGTGCTTCTTTGAGCTTCAGGAAATTGGTTTTGTACCTAGGCAAAATATGTAACCAGATGTACTATTTCGGTCATCTAGTGATCCTGTCCAGTCACTGTTGCTGTATCAGATTAGCTTGCTTCCTTCTTTCTTCTTGTACCTTAGGCCCAATTGTTTAGTGCCTTGGAGGTATCGTAGGATTCTCTTTGCTGCTACAAAATGAAGTTTGCTAGGCTCATTCATAAATCTTGAAACGAGACTTACTGAGTGACATATATCTGGTCTTGTGTGTGTCAGATATATGATCGATCCGACTAGGCTTCTGTAGATTTTTCCGTCAACTTTTTCTGCTTCATCATTTTGTTGCAGGTTCTCGGTCAACGCCATTGGTGTCTCTATGGGCTTGCACGATGCCATGTGAAATCTCTCTAACATTTCTTCAGTAACTTCTCATGAGAGATGAATATTTCTCTAGGTTTCTGCTTTACTTGAATTCTCAGAAAATACTTCATGAGTCCCAAGTCTGTCATTTCAAACTCTGACATCATTGCCCTTTTAAATTCTTCAATCATTAGTGAACTTGTACCTGTATAGATTAAGTCATCAACATATAAGAACAAAATAAGAAATTTTTTGTTTTCTCCCTTTTTGATGTAGAGATATACTTCACTTGGACTTGTTTGGAATCTGTTGTCTTGAAAGTATCGATCAATTCTACTGTTCCACGCTCGTGGTGCTTGTTTGAGTCCATAGAGCGCCTTTTTGAGTCGGTAGACTTTTTCTTCTTCTCCTTTCTTCTCGTATCCTCGTGGTTGTTCCACATAGACTTTTTCTTCTAGTGTTTCGTTGAGGAATGCTGACTTGACATCTAACTGAAATATTGGTAACTCCATTTGAGCTGCTAGTGCTATGACTGTTATGATTGTCTCCATCCGTGCTGTTGGTGCGTAGGTTTCGTGAAAGTCGATGTCTGGTTGTTGTGAATAGTCTTTTGCCACCAATCTCGCTTTGTATTTCTGGATGGAACTGTCTTCGTTAAATTTGGTCTTGTAGATCCATTGTAGACCTATGACCCGCTTATCTTTTGGTTTGTCCACGAGCTCCCGAGTCTAGTTCTTCTTGATTATTGAGATGTCCATGTCCATTACTTTTGTCCAGACTTTGTCTTTTGCTGCTTCTTGTTCACAAGAAAAATATGCTACGTGACTTGATTCATAAATTTCTCTTAAGGATCTGACCTTTAATGGAGGTGAGCCTGAATCTGTCACAACCTCTTTGACGTTGTCTCTCGTTGGACTCGTTGTTGAACTTCTTCCTTGGCTTGGATTTAGATCTGCCTCATTTGGTGTTGTTGGTGTTGTTGTTGGATTCTCCATGATCTCATTTTTTTATGGAAGTTGAGTATCATGAGTTTTCCAACTCCACTCGGCCATTTCGTCGAAGATAACGTCTCGTGAAATCACCACCTCATTCTTTAATGGACTATAGAGTCTATAGCCTTTGGATTCGTCCCTATATTCGATGAAAATTAGCTTCTCTACCTTCTGGTCAAACTTGTCACGATTTGGGGTAGAGATGTGTGCATATGCTATGCAACCAAATACTTTGAGGTGATCCACTTGCGGCCTTTTGTGGTGCCATGTTTGAAAAGGTGTTTTGTTCTTCACTGTTTTGGTTGACAATCTGTTGAGGATGTATATTGTTGTATTGACAGCTTCTGCCCATAGTTGGTTGGAAATTTTCTTAGCAGTCATCATGCTTCTTGACATCTCCACAATTGTACGGTTCTTTCGTTTTACTACGCCATTTTATTGTGGTGTGCACCGCACTGTCAACTGCCTCTTGATTCCATTAGTGCGACAGTACTCCATAAATGATTTGTAGATGAACTCTCTACCATGATCTATTCGGAGTGTCTTGATTTGATGTCCTCTATCCTTCTTAGCTGTTGCTTTGAATTGAAGAAACTTGGAGAAAGCTTCTAACTTTTGCACAAGAAAAAATACCCACATCATTCTAGTATAATCATCCACAAATAGTAGAAAATATCTCTTACCACCTATGGATGTTGTTCTAGTTGGTCCGCATATGTCGGCGTGTACCAACTCTAGTGGTGCTTTTGTTGTCCAAGTGGTTTTTGAAAATGGCAAGCGATGCATTTTTTCATATATGCATCGTTCACAGACCTTGTCTTCTCTATTGATTTGGGAAAGACCGACCACCATATTTTTCTGCTTCGGCAATTTAATCTCTTTGTAGTTTAGGTGTCCATATCGGAGATGCCATAGGAATGATTCATCCATGCTTTGGCTCTTAATTGCTATTTCTTCATTCTTCTATGAAAGGAAACATCTTGTTGGAGATCATCAAATTTTTTGCCACCTTCGAGTTGTTGGATTTGTTGATAATCTCATATTGGTCGTTATCAAACAGTACCTTGTAATATTTAAGTATTAGTTGTCCAACACTCAGAAGCTTTTGAGCTAATTCAGGAACGTACAAAACTTCTTTGATTAGAGTTTTGTTACCTCTCTTTTCTTGTACGATGATTGTACCCTTTCCTTCAACTTCCAGCTTTTTACCGTCTCCAATCTTCACGTGAGACTTATATTTATCATCCATCTCGGTGAAAGACTCCCGATCTCCATTCATGTGATTACTGCAACCGCTGTTCACCACCCATGGAAGTTATTATTTTTGCTATGCTTTGAAGCAAGTGTATGTGACCATGTTTTCTCCCTCCTTCTGTGCGAAGTTTGATTCACCTTCTTCTTTCTTGTTTTGAAACCAGCAATCTTGTTGAGAGTGATTTTGAATTTTACACTTGGTGCACCTGAACCTGCATTCTTTGGTAGCATGGTTAGAATTTTTGTAAATTTTAAATCCATCGTTGGAGTTGCTTGATTTCTCCTGATTCTGGCTTCAGTTGCTGTTTTTCTTGAAATTTGGAATTCCTCCTTTTTTCTGAAAGTTGCCCCCTATGCAGTTCTGCTACTGATTTGCTAATTTGTCTCCTTTGATGTCGACCTTGGATTGAAAAGCTTGCTTGAGTTATTAGTTGGTAAACCGACTCAATCTCTGCTCGTGAGCTACAAGTGATCCCTTAAGCTCTGTCATGGGTAATTTTCCAAGATCTTTGGTTTCTTCTATGACAGCGACGACGTGCTCGAATTTCGGTGTTAGGCTGCGGAGGATCCTTTCCACGATCTTCTTCTTGTCGATAGTCTCTCAAGTGACTTTGGTCTGGTTCACTATCTCTGCAACACGAGAATGAAAGTCTTTGATGCTTTCGCCTTCCTTCATCGCCAGGTTGTCGAATTGACGCTATAAATTTTGGCGTTTTATGGAAATTGCTTTCTCGGAACGTTGAAATTCATTTTTCAGGACTTCCCAAGCTTCTTTGGCTGATTTGATGCAAAAAATTCTCGAAAATATTATTTTGCTCACAGCTTGCTGAATTATCCTCAATGTGCTGGTGTTCCTCTTGACATTCTCCTTATGCTCCTTCGTCTTTGTCCCGCTTGTTTTGGGATCGTCATCTTTTGTCGATTTCGCCTTTTTTCCAGTCGATGTGGAATTGTTCTCTTATGGCGATTGTTTGATACCTTCTTGAACAATATCTCACAAGTCTTGTGAAATGAAGATAGTCTTTCTTTGTGCTTTCTAACATTCGTACAACTCTCCATAAAAAATTGGGATTTGATTTGCAGAGTTGGCGAACATGGAACTTGACGATGGTATTGCCATAGGATTTTGAGGGGATTCTTTTGGTAGAAGTTTTGAGAGGGTTTTGTGAGAGTAGATTATAATATGGTTATGAAAGTACTAAAGTGTAACGAAAATTTAGCTCTGATTCCAAATTTATTGGAGTGCTAGAGGAAATGTAGCGAAATTTAGGACCGAAAAAATAGTATTTTGATAACTCACTCAATTGATCACTCAAATTTATAAATATTACAATTTGGTCACTTGGACCTTTACTCTCACCACTCACAAATGCCTCTCTGCTTCCTCTTTTTTATTTCCTCAACTCTGCACACACCACGACATTAGCCATGAAGGCTATTTACACTAAACGTAAATTAATAAACTAATAAGATTTTTTTATCACAACCGCTATATGTGGGTGGCTATGCTATTTTTATTTTGTTTAGCTATCAAAATATATTAATTAATTTAGTTGAGTAGTTGAGATATTTGTATGGAATTGTCTAGAAAATTGTAGATTAATCCTAAACACCTATGCTAATAATAGGCTTGCAGATGTCTGTATGTGGATAGGAAACTTTCGACAGAATGTTCGGGTTTTTTCGAAACAGTTGAATGTGATCCCATAATTTGATTCTAGAATGAAAGTCTAATGTATGTTTTCACATCTAACTGATCTAAAACCTGAAAGTGGTTGGTCTGTAATTGTACTGTCATGATGTCGTATTGTTGAAGACTGAGAACTAATAATATGACCTCCTTTTTTCCCATTGCATATCTGATATAAACAGTCACACTGGACCCTCCATAATGAACTGAAGATATGGAATATGCAAAACAAAACTTCTTAGCAAAGGACAATATTCAACAGCTTTGTAAACCAGCACCCTAGCCTCGGCCTCATCGCACAAGTCCACCAGTGTTTTCCATAACCTGTCTGCATGTGGAATATGTCTTATATCAGCCATCAAAACCCTTCTCATGCGCCTATCGGACCCACCAGGCAAGACTTTTCGGGCCAAACATCTTCACTATTCCAATATTCCTCATAGCCTTTCTCAATTAACTGTCTCGCTAACTTAATCTCCTCGACCACCTCTTCTCGCATAGCCGCAACAATCCAACCGAAAGGATGATCCGGGTTAGACTTTAGAGTCCTCGCCAAAATTAACCTACGGTTTTTTATATCATGAGCACTAGTAATCTTCACACTCTGAAAATCTTAATTAAGATGCATTTAGAAGGAAACACAACTAAATATTCAATTGCACATGGACTTGATAATTTTATATGTGAAAGATTTAATATAATCAATAAGCTTAATTGAGGATTAATAGTGTTTAATGTCGGAATTTTTTATGATACAATTTAATCCGAAATAACACAAAGAAGATGATATGAAATTAAAATTACATGAAATAGCCATTGGGGGCTCTGGATAGCGCTGCCCTACCCAGCCAGTAATTTTAGTTTCACATAATTTTAAATTCGTATTGTCTTCGTGAGGTATTTTAGATTAAATCTTGTCTAAAAAGATTCCGTTTAATAATGCAGATGACCTTATTATTGTTATTTTTATTTATAATTTTCAAACTTCAACAATTATAATGTATCAAGAATAGAAAGTGAATATTAAATTGATGTAGCATCTAAACCCAATATTTTTTTTTCTTTTGAAAAGACAGCTAGACCCAGTAATTGTTGGCATATAAAAAAAGTTAATTTGTTTTAGGATTGAATGTTTGAAGTGGAGCAATGATTTGTGTGACCTAGACAAGAAGACGTACGTACATTAATTTGTAAGATTCCTCTATCCATATTCTTGTCCTTAGCTTACTGATTTGTTATTTTCATTGTTAATGGATTCATATTGATGATATGAGTTTACAAGTGATTAAATGAGATCTCATGATGCAAAACCATATAACTTTATGGACAAGCAGCTTTATGAAGTGTGCTCCTTAATTATGCGTAACAAAAGATTAGTTTAGTAGTTATCTCCCATGCATTAGACAATCAGAGCTCGGTACGGTACGTAGATGGTTATTGTCGGAAGCAACAACTAAAAGCGTTTCAACATTCGACCGACATAATTACATGGAGGGGATCCACACATACATATAATACACTTGACATTGATGTATATATGCATTCACAATTTTGTATCTCGAAAATCAACATGCCCCAATATGGTTAACATGATAGAACTGATCGGCACACCGACTCCGATGAGAGTTTCATATATGAATCGGAAAGGGAACAAAGGATAAGACGTGATATATACATCCCATGCACAGTGGACTTGTTGTACCCTATAATGTTCATAAAAACAAGTACCATTTAAAAGACAATTCCTCAAGAACGCATGGAGGAAGTTTGAGCCAGAGGAGGATTATAGTTTTCAAATTAAATACCATTGTGTCATATAGTGAAAACGTTCAAACTTTTACATATATTTTTGGTATGCTATCGAAATTCTTCCTGACTCCCTTCGGTCCACTACAGTAGACTTGAAATAAAATCATAAAAATATATAAAAATTTAATGCTCGAACCTATGACACGCAGCCAGATTCTCTACTGTGAATGTGGCTGATAAAGGTCCATTATGAGAGTAACAATCCATAGTCCAAACAATTATTTCTGAGTCAACGACATGTATTTTGCATGCACGTGACACAATTGCATGGCCGCCCGCCTCGGTGGTGGACTATTATTTGTTTCATTTCAAACTACTACTGAGCAGCCTTGTTTGGCTTTCGGATGCTGTTTTGTCTGCCACGAAAGATAGTGGCCTACAGAATGATCCAACGGCCACGGATTAGTAATGATGTGGTCTCTTCAGATCCAACGACCACAGATTTATGGATTTGGCAGGTCTCAAATCATCAGTGGAGCCCATTTATTTTTATCTTATTCATTTAATTCACTTTTCGGTTTGGGTTTTGGTTCTGGAGTCTTTAAGTTAAATTTTAAAATTTTACATTGAAAACATTATGGGTCTCCAAACTCAAAATTTAAAATTCAATTAAAAATTTAATGCTCTAAACCTTAAACCATAACTCATAATCAAACCAAAACTCAAACTCAAAATTTAAAATTTAAATTAAAAACCAAATACTCTATAGCCTAAACCTTAAATGGTAAACCAAACTCAAAATTTAAAATTGAATTTAAACCTAATATTCTAAACCTTAAACCTATAAAAATCTAACCAAACCTAAAAATTCAAAATAAAAAATAAAAAATCCTTAAACCGATAACTCTAACCAACCTAAAACCGAACATCTTGAATCTAAAAACCAAACCCAATCATAAAAAAATTAAATAAAAACTGACACAAAATGCTGAAATCAATAAAAATAACGGGGGCCATCTGACCAAACCTTCATCATTAAATGTAGAGGTTCTCTTCTCCATTCAATCTCAACCATTAAATTAAAGTGGCACACAAGAAAATTGACTACTGAGCCTTCAAATTTGAAGTCCAAATTCAAAAGTAGTTTTCTCTCAGATTTGGGTTTGTTGTACTCTCCCATGTCAAAATATCTTAATTCAGGCGCCGCTTCCCATCCCATGTAATGCTGAAGGAAGTGGGCTGAAGTTTAGTTCAAAAGGATAATTTCGTAATATCATGTTTCTTTTCTCTTTTTTTTTAGTCAGAATTTATTTTCTTCTCTAATTTTTCTTATTTAATTAATATCTTTTATATCTAAACTTGGATTCGAATAATTTTTGTATCAAAATCTTAGTTTTTTTAAATACGATTAAAACTAGCACAACATTGATAGGATTTCGATGAACTTTTTTTTCTGAGGTCAACGACGTGAGTTGACTGCTCAAAACTAAACATTATATGAACTTTGACGTAGTTATTAGCAATTTAGATGTAAATGTAGTTAATAGCAATTTAGAGATAGGTATTAGCGACTTTGAGATAGGTATCAACAACTTAAACGTAAGGTAGATATAAGGGTGAAATGTAGTTATTAGCAACTTAGACGTAGTTATTAAGGAACTTTCTGTAGTTATAACCAACTTAGAGATAGTTATTACCAATTTAGAGGTAACTATTAGCAACTTTGAGGTAGATATAGTTATTAGCAACTTACCCGTACTTATTAACAACTTAAACGTAAGATAGATATATAAAGAAGAAAACGTAGTTATTAGCAACTTAGACGTAGTTATTGAGGAACTTGTCGTAGTTATTAGCGCTCCATGTTCCTAATACAGCTGAATGGTGTAAGACCACCCCACCCCCAACCCCCTCAAAATGAAGTGATGACGAACCCCCCTAAAAAACACGATTGATTCCCTCTGAAAAGTACACGTTTTTAAAAGTTCTCAAATACCATTATATTTTTTTGGAAAACGAGTATTTTCATGTCAAGAGTATGTTAAAATGAAAGAGGTATGCTCGAAATAAGGTGAAAATGTGCATTTTTAAAAATTATCGAAATAAAATTAATATTGAACTCATTATATTCGTTTTTGAAAGACGGGTCTTTCTATATAAAGAACATACAAATTAGAATTAAATTAGAATTAAATGAAGAGAGTTATGTTAGTTTCAAAAAACAATAGGAAAAACAAATATTTTCTATAATACCCAAACAACCCATGCAGATCTAAGCCGTTAAATTAAAAAGGTCTAAATATATAATGATCTGATGGCTGAGAAAACTTCAACAGCCAACTGAAATGCCAATTCAGCACCAGAAGCGGAGCCATCCCATACTTCATGCAAATCAGATCGATTTGGATAAAAGATTAAACAACTAGTGTCAAATTTAACGCCGATTCCATTGAAATGGAACCATTAGATTTATCATTAACTAGAATTATCTTCGCCATGCAATAAAAAATTTTAAAAAATAAATGAAAATAGATGAACTTTTATTTAGTTATAACAAATATAAGTTTCTAAATAGTAAAATCAAAATAAAAACTAATTATTATTCATTCCATCGTGCTTTTATGTATAGAATTATTTTACCGTTTTTATATAATATAAATCTAAATGATGTGGTACCCCTTGGTATGAACATTAGTATATTGTACTATGTGTGTCAACCATCAAGACCATACCCACCAACCTTTCAACGGAAGTATAGTAACCCACCAACCAAATTTCAACAAAAGTACAATTTCTTTTTAGGAATGTCAATGTCGATGGCTCCCTTCCATACATTTGGCTTGAATCCATTCACATGCCACAAACAAATTTATTTGCTTCTATCGTGTATTCCTATCTCAGAAAATAAAAATAAATGTTTAAAAAATACATGACAAGTTAGCCCAAACAAGTAGCTAGAGTATAGTATAGTCAAAGCATATCTTGAGAAGTCAATAACAATTGCTTGTTATCTATCTGTACAAATAATATTCTGATGCATGCACATGTTGATTACAGAACATTAAATTTAATATGAATGAGATTGATGGCTCTTTGAGAAAAACAAAGAAAAATCTCGACTACTGTCTCAGAAGTCGCCGCCGATTGGGAAATTTTAAATGGACTTACCGCCGCCACCCACTATAAAAGTCGTCATCATGCGCCTCATTTCAGATATCCATTCCATTCAAACTTACTGGAAAAACAGAGAAAAAAGCTTACTAATTTATACTCCATTGGGAATTTCTACTCAGTCTAGCACCACCACAAAAGAAACGATGTGGATCTTTGGGTGGAAAGGACCAAGTGGTTTCTCAGCTCGCTCCACTGCTGAGGAAGTTACTCAAGGAATCGACGCTACTGGCCTCACCGCCATCGTTACAGGTCTGCTTTCCCTTTACAATGGTCTCTTTTTTAACTTGATAGTAAACAAATCTCTGATCTTTTTCGTTTATATTATATTACTGCAGGAGCTACTAGTGGAATTGGAGTGGATACAGCAAGAGTGCTGGCTCTCAGGGGAGCTCATGTTGTTATGGCCGTCAGAAATGTAGAAGCTGGCAATGAACTAAAACAATCCATCCTCAAGGAAACCCCTGCTGCTAAGATTGATGTCATGCACTTGAATCTCAGTTCCATGGCTTCCGTCAGGAAATTCGCTTCTCAATACATCTCTTCCGCCCTTCCACTCAACATTCTCATGTACTGCTATTATTTTTGTTATCGAATTCGAGTTATTATGATGAAATTATTTTCCAGACTGCTAAAATGTATCTGTTTTTGGTGTAATCTGGACACAGTAACAATGCAGGCATCATGGCGCCTCCTTTCACTCTTTCACCGGATAACATCGAGCTCCAGTTTGCAACTAACCATATTGGTCATTTCCTTCTGACGCATCTTCTGCTCGACACAATGAAGAAGACAGCTCGTGAGAGCAATCGAGAGGGGAGGATTGTGAATGTATCATCTGGAGGCCACCAATTCGCCTATGCAGAAGGCATTCGATTCGACAAGATCAACAACGAAGCGGAGTACAACTGCTACCGTGCTTATGGACAGTCCAAGGTTGCTAACATCCTCCACGCCAAGGAGCTAGCAAGGCGCCTTAAGGTAAAGACAATAACTTTCGGCATAAAAACATGTTCAATCCCCACTGTGAAATGATGATTGGTAACATTGATTTTCCATCCGTATATATGTGCAGGAAGAAGGGGTGAACATAACTGCTAATTCACTTCATCCCGGTGAGATTGCTACCAACCTTGCTCGGGATAATGGCCTTCTTAATGGTATATCATCTTTCCACACTCCATACGATATTCATATTAGTATTCCGCCATACCATTAACAAATAACAATGTTGGGTTCATGTTATGTGCAGCTATTTCCAACAGCTTTATTAAGTACTTCCTCAAAACCACAAGCCAGGTACAGTATTCAATGTGAAACAACACTTTGTGCCTACTTTGCTTGAATCTTGTGAAGCCTTGGAATTACATGGTAACAAATGATTGATTATTTTACACAGGGAGCAGCAACTCAACTATATGTGGCTCTGCACCCACAAGTGGAAGGGGTATCTGGGGAATACTTCAATCACAACAACATATCCAAACCAGGAACTGCTCCTGCTCAAGATGAAGTGTTGGCCAAAAAGCTGTGGGATTTCACCATGGACATCATCACTACTTAGATTGAATGAATGAATACCTTCTTCTTCTTTCTCCTTGTTATTTTTTCCAGTCCAAGTGTTTTAATCTGTGTCAGATGATGCTATAGGAACAAGACAAAAATTATGTTACAAAAGGTTGCAACTTTCGCTGAGGAAGTGGGGATGTTCCTTCAGTTGATCCCACTACAAAAAAAGAGTTTGTTCAGTTGAATTTATTGGTCCCAAATGATTATTTTTGTTTCAAGTGGTTTAATTTAGTGAAGCATTGTTGTGTTGATAAGTGATATATTCCTACCAATTCTATCTCCACCCTCCATAGTGTTGCAACTGTGCACAGTACCAGATTTTTTCTGTATACAAAATTTGGAAGTGATTTGGCTCAAGAAAATTGTGTTGGCATAGTTTAGAAATTTTACCATTACACTCTGCGTAATTTATTTAAGCTCAGCTCAATTGTTAGCCACCAGAAATGAGACTTGATTCAAAGACAACCAAGTTTTATCTCAACACCATTTAACAGACAACATCCCAGAATGTCTGCATACACATCCTTGACTTCCATTTATGAACAATATTTATATGCATATATAACGTCTGCAAAGCAAAGCTCACTGGGAATAAACATTTAACAGAAGGGGTTGGTCAACTCCAAGCTGAAATCCCACAGCTTCTTTGCCAATTCTTCATCCGTTGCCTGAGGGTGTGGTTTGTATAGATTGCTGTCAGAGAAGTATTCGCCCGTCACCCCTTTCACTTGCGGATGCAGAGCAACGTAGCATGTAGTTGCAGCTCCCTGCAGCATTACTCGTGTGACTAATTGTTTGGTTTTGTCGAGTTTCAACACGAAATTGAGCTATCTACCGTAATTTCAGAGGTGAGATAGAGAGAGAGAGAGAGAGAGAGATGCGTACCTGTTGAACATTTTTTATCACATATTTGCCAATTGTATTTGTAATGGCTGTTCCAAAAAAGATGGAAACATGTTATGTTGTGATCAAATCCTAATCCAACCGCTTTCAGAAGGAGGTAATACTCGAGACCGTGTCGGTTTTGAGGTGACAAACAGAAAGGCATGACGAGATTTACAAATTACCATTGAGAACACCATGATAGCGGGCAAGATTCGTTGCAATTGCTCCAGGATGAAGCGAGTTGGCAGTTAAATTGATTCCTTCTTCCTGTTTCAATAAAGGAAATGGGAAATCAAGAAGATGCAGGGCAATAGAAATAAGAAATCCACCTAACGTTGGAACACTAAAGCTACCAGATTAAAAATGACATCTAAAACAATGTTTCACAACATTCAGGAATTCATCTTATACATGTGAATCGAATGTATTCTGAAAGCTCTGTGATTTATGAACCATGCATCTCATCAAGTGAAAGAAGAAACGAATGGAAATTTGGCGTACCTTGAGACGCCTTGCAAGCTCATTAGCATGAAGGATGTTAGCAAGCTTTGACTGCCCATAGGCACGCATCTTGTTGTACCTGTCAATAGCAACAAAAAGATACAAATAGGTTTGAGTATGAGTGATTAAACCCAGCAGAGCTGGTAGAGATATTGAAGTAATTGAAATAGAATAATTACTCTGCTTCATTGTTGATCTTGTCAAAACGAATTCCTTCCGTGTACGTCAAACGGTGACCTTCTGATGATAGATTAACGATTCTTCCTTCTTGATTACTCTCTCGAGCAGTAGCTTTCATTGTGTCCAACAAAAGATGTGTCAACAGGAAATGTCCTGCAAAATTGGTTCCACACTTTTCTTCTGAGTTTTTTGGGTACAATTCAATATCTGAAATGTTGAAACCAGTGGTCTGTACTTACCGACATGGTTTGTAGCAAACTGTAACTCTATCTTGTCTGCAGAATGAGTGAAAGGGATCATCATGATGCCTGCATTGTTACTGCCATACATCATTTCCATCAGACACAAAAGGGATGGTATGCTAAATCACACATATAGCAGCACACTGCACACAAGTCCCATATAGTTCTCTTCTACTTACATCAGGAGATTCAGTGGAAGGCCAGAAGAAACGTATTCAGACGCAAATTTCTTAACCGATGCCATTGAACTGAGATCCAGCTCCATAACATCAACCTTAGCAGTGGGAATTTCCTTGAGGATTGCTTCCTGGACACTCTTGCCAGCTTCAACATTCCTTACTGCCATAACCACATGAGCACCACGCAGAGCCAGGATCCGTGATGTCTCCACACCAATTCCGCTTGACGCTCCTGGACATATTTTGAATTGATTATAAACATAACTGTCAAGCACACTTTTCTATTCTTTCCAAACCCTAAATCAATCTGGATTGAATCTCTTTCTCACGGACAAACTGATAGAAATCAGCTGACAGATATCCCAACATGAAAGAGAATTATTGTTATAAACCAGGAGCTAGACAATGATCTTAAGCAATTGGTTTGATGATCTTAAGCAATCGGTTTGATGATCAACTGAAATTAAATCCTTGAAGCTGAATTGATTCTTTACTATCACAGTTACAGTAAGTGAAGTGAAGTGAAGGAACTACCCCTCTGGGGAAACTATCAGTTTCTGTATGTTTTAACAAACGTGATCGGAGAAAGCAAGTGAAACCCAGATGAAAAGAAGCACAGTTAAAAAGAAGAAAATAAAGACCTGTGACGATTGCAGTAAGGCCAGTTGCGTCGATTCCATTAGTAACTTCCTCAGCAGTGGAACGACCTGAGAACCCAGATGCACCTTTCCATCCAAAGATCCACATCTTGCTTCCTTTCTTCTCAGTAGATCAAAACCCAAAAACGACAACTATACCTCAATGATTTTCCCGAGGACAGAGGTGGCTCCAAGTTTCTCTGGCCTTTCTTCCCAAGAAAAGAGAGCCGGCCGGCGCAGTAGGTTATTTTATTTATTACAAAGCGGAAAGCATTGAGGAAGTCAATGCCTCCGTTGACCAATTTGGAAGCCGATAAATCAAATAGACTGGTATAAATACACGTTTCTAAGTTTGTTATACAGAGTCCTTAACATATGGGTTTGCAGCAAAATTGCATGAAATGAGAGAAAGTTGTGAGCTTTTTCTGCCTTTCTTGCAGCATATTTGATGAGGTTTGTAGTTACTTAGAGCTTGCAACAACTGCTGAGTGGGTGGTTTGTTTTGGTTAGAAATATGTAGGTGGCCGAAATCTGTACGATAAACATGCCACTTCTGTTATGTGACCTTCCTGCAAAACCTTGACATGTTTGCTTTCTTTTTAGAATGTGTGGATATTCTTATTATTATTGGGTCTATTTTTTTATGGGCAAATGACACATCCAAATAGTAATTGTTTAAAATTTAGATATTGTTGTTCCAACCAACATTCATATGACATATTCAAACATCAGGTATATCATATAATTTGTGGCGGTTTTATTAGATGAAAGACAAACTGTCTAAAGTCGTTGATTATTGTTTCGACCACATTGTTGTTCCGACCAACACCATAGTTGATTACGGTAGCAAGTAGTTGTAGACTTGTAAATTGTAGTACGTTGATTATTGAATTAAGGACAAAAAGTATATGTAATTTTCTATATATTTTTTTGATAAGTTGATATGTTTTTTATATGTGGCCTAATGTATTTAAACTTCTATATAATTTGATCTAGTATATTAAATCATTTAAGAGATTATAATGTGGGAGATGAAAGAAAGGTTATTGAGTGAGTTTTTTTGTGGAAAATAAATTATGTAGATGCCAGATTTAATAAGAGGGAAGTATGTGTGACTGAGGTGTCGAAACAATTTTCTTATGTTAGCTTATATAATAGTGTATATGGAGAGTGATTGTACTTATGAAAATACAAATGATATATTATTTATTTTCAACTATTTTTAATTGAGAAAATAGAAAGAATAAATTTTTCTTTAGTTTTGATTTGTTGATGTTTTGAAGTGTATAAGTTTCAAAATTCAAATTGAATTCAACTCAATTTGGACTCATTAAGGGGTAATAGTGAGCGAAATTTAAATTGAGCTTCAGATTTGACTCATTAAGATTAGTTAAGGAGCTAGACTCGAATAGGCTTGAGAGTGCATACTAAAATTCGGCGGCTTGTTAAGTAAACAGCCTACTCATACCTGATCCCAGCAAACAAAGTCATTCATTCTACAGGGGGTGATAGGGTTAGGCTTAACCTAAATCAAGCCCTGAATCCCACCGAATGAGCATTCTCCCATGAAGGATATGGAAGGCTTAATGTAAATATTAACATCCAAAGTAGGCTCAAGAAAAAAAAAGTAGGCTCATGAAAAAAATAGTAGGCTCACGAAGGAATTCTGCAGATTTCCAAGCAAACTCCATAGTACAAAAGAGACATATCTGATTCTAATCACACACACCAGCCATAGTTTACTAATGGAGACAAGAACAAGTAATCTAAAAAGCTGGAAACAAAAGGAAGGATACATGGTGAAGAGGGTTGGACTGGAGGAGCAGGATGCAAATATATATATCCTTCTTTCTGAGATAGATTATTAGGACCTGCTTCTGAAAGGAATGAACGACTGAATCCTGGATGATCAAAAGGAGCTGCACCGGTGGCTCCTTGCTTGTCTGAGCCGATGTTCTAATTTGCAATCTCAACCATAGCTAACATAGTAAGGAGAAAGATAATATAAAGAAACAAAGCTACAAAACACAACACTTCCAATGGCAATCTCAACCATGGGTATTAAGGGCTTCCCACACCAAATTCTTCGGAACCGGGTTACCAATGTCCCTAGCTTGCAATGCCACAGTCCTGAGTATGTTGCAAGTCAATACATTTGCGATCCAGAAGGAGACAATGTTGTACGGCAAGTTGTGCTTCTTGCAAAGCTCCTGAACAAAGGGCGAAACTTTACGAAGCTGACATCTCGGCAGACGAGGAAACAGATGGTGCTCGACCTGAAACTGCAGTCCACCATGGAACCAGTCCATCCAAGAGGAGCAAGAGATGTCGAGTGTCCCCTTTGTTTGCTTCTCGAACCAATCGTTTCCGCTAGGAGGGCCAACATAGACACTGGATGAGAAATGGTTGAGACAGAATTGAACGTGCTGAACCCCGGTAACCGAGAAGCTAACCACCACAAACATCACCCTCTCCCACCAATTGGGCAAGCAAGATACTAGCAAAGGGTACCAAACCCAGAACACAACTAACCCTGCAAGTTCTTGAGCCCTGTTGGGAACCCTTCTTTTGGACAGCAGCAGTAGGAAAGACTGAGCAAAGAGATTAATCCTGGCAAGGCACATGACAGGGTAAAACGTCAGGTGTTGGTAACTCACCAGGAACCTAGCAGCAGGGTCGAAACTCAGCTTCCTGTCATAGAAATAAGAGGTGATTGAGGTAAAGAGCTTAGAAGAGACGGCGAAGAATGGGATGTGCTGTAGATCTGGGTCAAAATCCAGACTGTTACAGGCAATGTGATGGGCGTTGTGGTTCCATTTCCACCAACCAATGCTAATCCCAGCAAGGCAATTCCCAGCCAATAGCTGAGCGAACCGATTCATCCCGCGGCTGGTCATGATCTGGTAATGGCCAGAATCATGGCCAAGCCATCCACTCTGTATCCACATAAACCCTAACATCACAGCAGAGAGCAAATGAACCAAAGCGCTGTCGCTACAGAAGATACCGTAGAGAGCGAGAGCAAAGAGCATTGCCATAACCAGGAAAGAAACGAGCACGCCGTGGCCTTTCTTGTCGAAAAGACCCAGCTTGGAAAATTCGGATACAAGCCTTCTGTAATCTTTGGAGACCTCGGAGACGGTGTAGTCTTGGAGATGGTAACCGGTGAAGAAAGCGTCGAGGTGTTTCCAGGCGGTGGGAGGGTGGAAGGCATAGTAAGCGTCGGAGGCGTCCTGGCCGGCGAGATTGAGCAAAGGGGACGAACCTCCAGGGTGGGATTTAGTCCAATCGGTGACGTTGTAGATCTTGCCTTGTATTGAGATCCATAAATCGGATGGGTTGCTGTGCTTGGCTAGCTCCTCCTGGGAAATGTACTTCTTCTTCGACTCCGCCATTGGAGAGACAACACGCACTCAGAGAGGATCTGAGAAACAAAGGGTAACCAGATTGAAGAAAGAGTGAAGGGAAAAGGAATGGTGAGTGGTGGTGAAGAACTGGTGGTGGGTTGGTGTGGGGGCGAAGGACAGTGCAAGTAGGGAGTAGTGAAGCGCCACTGATTTGAATTGTTTTAGATTTTTTCGTTGAAGATAGAATTTTTGAGAATTTAGAATTAACCAAACCCAAAAAGGATAAAAATCACACAGAAAGGGAATCTTATATTGGTGTGGCGGGATCTCAGACATTTTATACGTTGGGATGATCTGCTAGTGCTCACATCCGCCGGAGTTATTTGATTTGAAACGGCGCTGACCAGCAAAAGTCTCGCCGTTACACAACAGGATCTATCCACTATGGGAATATTCTATGCCGCTGCTGATGGATCCCCCTCATTACTTCATATCTAAATCTAATTTAAATCTAAAGTAATATATAGATATGTAGTTAAAATTATCTCACATGTGGTACTTTCATTAATTTTCATTGACTCCCCTTTTTACCATCCCACCAATCATATTTTTACTCTCGTAACTTTCTCAACCAAATTTATTTTTTATAGTAATATTGAAAGTTATGCAGAGCGTAATCAAACCGGTAAATATTACTTGCAGATACACTACACAATAAAAATTCAATTATATTCAATCATATTATTCACGGTTAATTATTTTATTTTTATGAATTATTGTTGATAATATTAAATATACCAATTTGCTAATCTTAATGCCATAATATCAATTGCGTACCGGAAGTTTAGACGGAAATTGGTTCTATTACGCTTAATTTCGTAAATTCTACCATTGGACCTTCATGGTCCAATTTTATGTTGTTTCTAGTGATTTTAATGATACTTCAGGTCACACAATTATAAAGCGATGAATTACGAATCCAACGATACAAACCGGAGCTAAATCAGATTTCGAACGAAGAAATTACGGTTGTTTTACGATCCACCGCTCAACCGATCACCTGAAGGACAACCAGGCATGGGTGAGGACGTCCAACACATGTAGATATGTCCATCATCACTCCAGGGACAGATACAACCCATGTTGGAGGCTTTAATACCCCATTTACCGAGCCTATATAAGGGCAATTCATCTCCACTTCGAAAACACACTACACACACAAACCATATCAGACCTCCAAGCCTTGCTACTCTGTCCCAATACGTTCTCGTTCAACCTATGAACGTGCCACTTCAAACCGCACGCAATTCGGAGCCCTAGATGTGAAGAAATACATTCCGGAATTTTACGACGGCGAAGAGTTCTTGAATCTCGGAGCTACAGGTTCATGTATTGTGTTCCATTTATGTGTTGTTAAGTTGATTACCATGTGTAACTAAGCTCTACCTATGCCCGGAATTGATAAAACCTTGATTGTGAGTTACGACATTATTTAGATTGTGTTATGCGGAACTATCGTTAATTTCTTCATATCTTGCAATTTTCGAATTCTAATCGTAAGATTATCGTTGGGATTTGATTCTGATATGAAAGTGCTACTAAATCCCCGAACGCCAAGGGTTAGAATCACCGTCTCCGCTACACTCGAGAGAGGGGCGGAACGTCGACCCGCTTTCAAATTAATTTTTCGATTAATCATTAATCTAAATTAACTAATCCAAGATCGAAAGTTAATCGTAAGCATCTAATCAATACAAAAATTCTTTTTCTCTTTTATTCATCCTAAACCCCAACCTCATAGGTTCAATCTCCTGTTCAGTTCTGAAAAAGATGTGAAAAAGTCATGCCAAACCAAGGGTTTCAAAAATCGTAGTGTACCGACAATTTGAATCTATTGAAATGGTCAAGTAGTCAACTGGTCGGTCTGATTCATTAAACTGGTTAAACCTTACTATATATTTTTAGATAACTTATTATATTTTTTTAGTCCAGTTGATGAGTATTTGTCGATATAATATTTTACTACTAATATATTTATTTTACATATTGTTCAATTGGTATAGAACTGGAGTTGAACCATCAAGTCTCTTAGCACTAACTTTTTTTATATGATCCCCGATAAGATTTTTAGAATATTGGTCATAACTAGATTTATTTATTCATTTTAACTAAAAAATAATCAAGATTAAATGAACCTAACAATTTGGTAAAAAAAGATGAATCCAAAAAAATACAACAAGTATTTAAATAAAATGAAACAGATTACATATTTTTTACAATTAGTCCATTTTAAATTTTGTTACTCTAATCATTTAATTTAGATAGATTATAATTGGGTGATTGTAGCTTTGGGTATGAGTCATGATCACCTTGATAGTATTTTTAAATAGCAAAATTTTAGATATGTTTTTTTTGCTATACTAATATGAAAAAAATCAAAAATTAACGAAGAAAATACATAAACTATATATATTTTCAAAATTTGCTTTAGAAATCGTTAGTAGATTGTTATTAAATGACTTAATCAAATAATAATATGATTGAACGTTTAATATTCTATTACAGGTTAATAAATGGTACTTTATTATCTACATCTAATATATACACGTATGTAACAATTTTTGTATCTACACACACTCTAAAAGTACTCTACAAAATTTACTTTGTTTTACCCGTTTTGGTTTAGCAGAGTAATCATAAAAATAGTGAACAATATCATTCGAATTTCTCATGATTCTTAAATTTATAAAATCATATTAAGATCCTAAAGGATTTACCAGCTAATGTGTCTGAAGCCGTGACAATGCGCATGCCACTCAACTTTTAGGATTTTACTTAAAAGCACATTAATTAGGATGTACAATACTTATGACCTAAAAAGACGGTGTTTAGTTCTTTCAACTTTCGGCCAACAGGTCGTGTACGATCTAGTATAAGTCATGTATTTTTACAAAAACAATTTTGACACATCAGCATATTTAAAAAATGAAGTTTTCTCCATAATTTCTCTATTCAACCAATCACTTTTAAGGAATTTATTTTTTTGATTCTTTAATGTTTTAAATCTTCTCTTACACTCATATCTTTCTTTTCCCTTTTAATTAGTTTTTTCTTAATAACATTTTATAGTTTACTCCAAACATATTGTTCTTTTTACAAATGTTATTTGTTATAGTTTTCGAATAAAATGATGTCAATCTTGATATATTTCACTTTTAAAAAAAATCATATAATATAGAATGTTAAGCTTAAAATAATCGAATTACTAAACAACACTCGTACATACACATATGATGTCACACTAAAAATTTCCAAGCATTTCAATCATATTGTTTTATTTGGAAAATAAATCATTAACCTAACAAATTTTACATAAGTGTAAAATTATTATCCTAATGTTTTACCCGCTTTTCAAAATCAATGATAAAAATATATTACTTTTTATATAAAAAATCAAATAAATAGAAAGACGTGAAAGAGGATCGGATCCTATTTGCGTTGTATCCAAAATGAATCTTGCATATTCGCATCCGTGAATTCTCATAAACTAAAATAATATTCAAATATTTTAAATAAATTGATAATCTTAATGTCTCCTTTAATTTATGGGTTAAAATAAATAATTATCATTCCTCAAACAAATAAAATACTAATTATTTTTATGTTTAGTAATTAGTTATTTTTATGTTTAGTAGTTATAAAAGTGATAGGGTGTAGATATTTTTTATTTGAAGTACAGTATAGATAATATTCTGAACTTCTGATGGAATATTTCAAAAGAAAAATCAAGAAATCTTTCCGTTTAGCAAAATAATAAAAAGTAACAGAGAAAAGCTGGCCACAAAAGAAAAACGATCATGAAACTGTGAAAGGAAATTGGTTATCTGGTGCGTTATTTTTAGGCAAAAAGTGTCTAAATCTCACCAATTTTCTCATCATTCTAAGAATAGATACCATTTATAACTTATTTTTTCATAATATCAATTTTTCAATTTCTAAATCAAAATAACAATGCTGTTTATATCCGACAAGTTGAATTGCCTAATTCAATTTATGAGAGGCTAACTTTAGGAAAGTTGAAGTTTAATCCGGAGATTTACCTATCTTTAATATCGCCTCACATTGATGTTCACAAATCAGTCGCCCAGAACTTCTCGGAAAAAGGAGCGCTTTGATGAGGTAAACCAGCCCGAACTTACCTGGGAAGCCATGGACCTGGATGGATGACGACGGGGAGTTGGATCTAGATGAATGACAAGAACGATGGATGACGATTGGGAAGTTGGAGATGAATGGATGATTTGAAGGATGGATATAAACCAGATGCTATTTTGATCTAAAAATTGAAGAGTGGATACTATGAGAAAGAAAGGTCATAGGTGGTGTCTATTTTTAGAATTTCAAAAAAATTGGTAACATTTGGGGGCTTTTTTCCTTATTTTTATATAGTAATAAACTGATCATCCCCACAACCTAACCTAATTAACCTACTTAATTGTTATAAGACTCCTTACTTTTTACTACTCAACGCCGTACCATTTAAATTCAACGAATAAAATTACGCGAATGTCCTTCGAACCTAATCGTTAAATACACACATGATGTAACTCGAATCGAACACAACTCTAACCTCTCGGAACACTCCCCTCTCTCAAAACACTCTCCTTCCGCCCTCGCGTTCCCGCCGCCGCCGCGCCCGCTCCCACCACCGCCGCTCGATCACGCTGCCGCGCCCACTCCTGTCGCCGCCACTCCCCACCACCGCTCCCCGTCGCCGCCCCGCCGCCGTGGTACAGAAAAATAAATGTGGTCGGCACTCCGACCGCTGAGAGTCGCCGTCGGCATTCAACGCCGACCAAATTTTTTATTTTATTTTATTATTTAAATATAATTAGGGTTTAGATTTAGTTTAGTAAATTAGTAATTAGTCATGGTAATTAAAGTTAATTCGTAAATATTAGTAAAGATAGAAACAATTAATTTGATAATTACATACTTGGTCATTGAATATTTACTTTAAGTAATACTTGGAAATTAATAATTAGTTATGATAATTCAGGTTAATTAGTAAATATATAAACAATTCATTTTTGGTAATCAAATACTTGGTAATTGAATATTTATTTAACTAATACTTGAAAATTAGTGATTAGTCATGATAATTAAGGTGAAAAAGTAAATACAAACTTAACATTTGTAATTATTAGTTACGATTAAAAGTGTTAGTTTTCTAATTAATAGTTACGATTTAAATTGCATATATAGTTAGAAGAGATGTCAGGGGGGATATGCTGATTTGCCGCAGTTTATCGATCGGCCTATTTCTGCATAAAATCGAAAATTACTGGGGAGAAAGCGAAGGGAAAGAAATCTAGGCTAGGGGATGTTGGGCAATCCAGTGCGCAGTTTCAGATTTCTGGACCGATATATGTGCACCCCATCTACATTCTGCTGGGAGAGATCTGACGGTTGATGAGATTTTTGCTAGCTAGCCTCCGGATTTGGGCGATGACATCCATACCATTCGAGATGACTCCGACGGCGACGAAGAGAAGATCTCGCCGGACGGTGACGAGGATGAGGATGACGATCGTAATGTCTCGTTTCACCCTTTCTTACTTGATAGTGCACGCTTGCGGAAGAGACTGCGCATGGAGTGGTACAACCGCTCAATCCGGATCATGAGCGGGTACCAGGTTATCTCGTGGGTAGTAGGATTTGTCTACAGTGGCCCCTAGACGTGACAGAGCTACGCGTTCTGTAGGGATCCAGTCTAGCAGCACCGGCGGGGAGTGGTTGCTTACTGGTCCAGCACTTGGTGGGCCACGAATCCCTACTCTAATCCCTAGTTTTGACGGTCACATAGCCCACCACCTCTACACACACGGTTTGGATCCAGGCCGGAATCACGGTTTAGGCTCCGCCTTGGGAAGGCTAGGGTTCTTAAGCTCGAGAGGTTCCGGCGGTCTTCCACTAAGGCTCGGCAATTAGTTGATGCCTCTGGGGTGTCACACCTCGGTCTAGTTATGTCGTGAGGGTTGGATCTTCCCTTGCAGTTGGCGTTCGTTGAGAGGTGGCAGTCAGACACCAACACCTTTCACATGCCGTTCGGAGAGATGTCAATTACCATACATGATGTGCTGTACCTACTCATGATTCTCATTCGGGTCACTCAGCTTAGTTCAAAGGGTGAGAAGACGTATTTGACGCAGCTTGCCACCATTCTTAATGTTGATGGGGATGAGATCATGCGGAAGTGCTATAAAGCAAGTAGTTTTCATCTAGACCACCTAGTCGAGGCTGCCAAGACAGGATACCTTGACGATGCGAGCACAGTCGTCTGCTACTTGATTGCGCTGTTGGGCTCCACTATTTTTCGGACCGTAGTTAGAACCGTGTCTGTATTGGGGTTCTTGAGGGATTACGAGACGTGCGGATGACTCGAGGGTACACTTGGGTGCGGCTACACTTGCTTTCCTGTACAGGCAGCTCGGGGTTGCTTCTCGTGTGCGATCTACGTCCCTGTCGGCTGCCTTACTTTGCTGCAGTTGTCGATTTACGAGTACTTCCCGAGCTTACGTCGTAGGATGTCCCCGATCCATGTGCTCTTGGGGAGGCACTTGATGGGAGGTGGGATGGACCGAGGATTGTTGAGAGAGCTGCTGACGCTGATGCGAGGCTACACTACGCTCGATTCTGGATGGGATGACTCACACACATGTCGAGTGGCTTCCGTTTGGTTCACCCGACTTCGATGGTGAGGCTCGATGGTCCTTGTACAGTAGAGGCATACACACATTGACTACATAGAGCCGCACGATCCCAGTCGCGTGTTGTGACAGTACGATTATAGATAGACGATCCCTGATGCGATTCTCACGCCCGAGTCAACGTAGCGACCAGCGGATAGGATGCAGTATGCACTTAAGCACTCAAGGTTTGACTACAACCGAATTGGGCAGTTGTTGTCTTTGTCGTTCTTCAGTACTTGCAGTGTGCCAGGATCGCACGACAGTAATGTGACTGCTAATTACATGGCGTGGTACCTCGACCACACACGCCTAGCGATTGTCGCCACGCTCGCAGCAGCTGAGCCACTTCCACTGTTGGTTCGTATCGTTTATGTACAGTTTGTTACTCATTTTATTTTCGGTACACACATTTGGTTGTAATACTGATTCTTAATTTCAGTGCAGGTACCAGAGTAGGCTATGCATTCTTTACCCCCGGTTTGACCCCCTCGTACGAGTGTGGTGGACCGGACGAGCTCTCAGACCAGGCGCGGCAGTACTACGAGATCATTGATTGCATGCGAGGGTTGTGGACTGAGTATGACCCGTAGCTATTTGTTTTCCTTTTCACATTCTGTATGGTTTTTCCAACTTTCATTCGGAAAATTTCTATTGGGATTGTATTTTTGTTTCGCTGACATGATTAGAACTTTTAGCTCAGTTGCACTGTATGCGAGGTATTTATGTAGCGGTCATTCTGGGTTTTTATAACTTCTATTCGTGGTTCCATACACCACTTCATTCTACCTACATTTGCATCCATAGTGGTAGTATGTCCACTATAGTAGGCATAAAGACAAATTCATAACATCATTTCAAAGCGTTTATACAAACATTGTAACCATCCCCCCTTAATCGGAAACGTCGAATACATCCTTGGCTCCGCGATTGGGGCTGTTTGGATTATGCCCACCACCATCGCGGAACAACTGCAGTTCATTTTTGTAAATGTCATACCATTATGTTGTGCGAGCACCACCCTCTGCCTCTTCCCAAACCGGATGGAAAGGCGTTGAATGTCGACGGCGAAGCACGGCGGTCGGCGTGCCGACCGTTTTGTATATTTAATTTTTAGTACCTTATCGGCGGGCAAGCGGAGGGCAAGCGGGCGTCAGCGGTGAGCAGCGGCGGCGATAGAACATTGACGGAACGACAGAACGACGGCGGCGTCGGGACGGCAGAATGAAGACGGCGGCGGTGTCGGAACGGCAGTATAAACAGTCACTTTTGATTGGTCGTTTCAAGTGGTATAATAACTACTCAATTTTCCGCATCTAATTGTAATTTTATTATTTCAGAGGCGTTTATATCATTTTAATTACCAAATACATATGTTAGGACAATATTAGAGCATTTTATAGTAAAATATAGGACGTTGTATAACAATTCTCTTACACCTAACACGATTAAAACAAAAATAGACGACTTATTATTGGAGCTTCATATGCTCTCGTCGTCTTCGAATGTCTTCTCCTTTATTGGCCCCAGTTGTAAGGTAAGGCCTATCAATGAGAGGGAAAAGAATAAGAAAGAACAGCTAAAAACCACAGTAATAGCGGACAGGACAACTCATGATGCTTGCGAGATACTCTCGGACAAAATATGAAAAATGAAAAATCACATGATCCCAACCCCACATTCAAACTATGACATAAATCAACTGATCCATATGAGGCCCTATAACAAACACCGCAGAACCAATGGTTGTTGATGTCGGTCCATTCAACCTTTCTGCACTTACAGATTGGCAAAGAAGCTGGCAGCATGCAGCTGTTTACTGATATTGGCTAAGCAATAATATAATGCTCAAACCACTAGACAGGACTATATCTTCACTTACAAGCAACTGGGCTAGTTAAGTAATTATTCACTGTTCTTCATCATCAGCTTCATCGCTTTGCTGGAGATGAACGTGAGGGCAAGGCCTCTCTGGTAGTCCTTGTGTCCACAGGATGGAGAGATCGCCTCTCTTCTTCCCCAGTCCCAAAAATGTCCCTGCAATGGACCAATGTGCAGGTGAAAAATGGCAGAAAGGTTTCCTTTTTTTTGCATGTTCCGTTGTTTCTGGGATCTTGAGTGCCTTACCAAGGGTGAAAGGAACAATGTAAAGCAGCGCTGGCTGGCCATGCCCGTCCATCAAGTTTAGCGCAATGTATGTTACCAGAAGGCCTATTTTAATTGACACAGAAAATGACAAGTATGTGATCATTACAAGTACAGGTATGTCAAAATTTTGATGGCTTCCTTGTTGCCATTGCAAGTTACTATAATAACCTACCTAACCCATAAGCAAGCATGGCGTACAAGAAGTATCCAGCTCGAAGAGTCTTGTTCACCAGCCAATCGTACCTACACCAGCAATGAGTAGAACGAAAACACAAGAAGTTAACTACACTTCCTCGGTTCTCACCACCAACATTCTCACAACTGAGTAGTAAGTATATGAACCTGATTGCAAAAGCTACAAGTAACCCAGGTAGAAGTATGTCACCAAACCCTATAATGCTGTAACCACCCCAAGGATCAAAGAGCCGCGGTATTTTTAACAGCATTGGGATGCCGTCCTCTCCGCTCTTATCGCCTCGAGCTACCTATGGTAAAGAAGAACAGTCGTCAACTGCAGTTCTCAAACAGAAACAATCATTACAGATGAAAACCAAAGTTTTTCAAACTGGTGACCAACTGACCATATAATTGGGGACTTACTACGATCATGACGCTCTCGTGGAACAGCTTCTTAGAGACAAACACCCAGAAGATGTCGTATAAGAAAGCGCAACTGAGAAGAACAGTGCCAACCTAGTTTTCAAATCATCCACAAATGAGTTATGATAGTTATTGAATCTTTTATCCGCTTATGTGGGATTAGTAGAAGAAGGAATTCAGCTGCCGAGTTTGCACATTAAGTCTGAATACAAGAAAAGAAAAGAAACTTACATAAAGTTTAATCAGAAAACTGACAAGGTGCATGGTCTCTCAAAATATAGGTATTAGCATCAAAATTAAAATAAACACAGGCAGTGATACGTTACCTTGAGATTGGGTACATGGACGATCTGGAGAACGGTGATTATCAGAGCAATCCCCTGGTTGAGAAAACAAGTACACAATCTGAGCGACCCTCGTAAGAATGGAAACAAAAATCACACAGAGAGCATTTTTTGTATAACAAGATCTATTGTTTTGGCTAATTGTTCAAGTAGAAAATCCAGTTTTGAGCCAAGAGGACTTGAGCATAAGGAAATAGAAACATAACTAAAAACAACTGTCGGAAACTTCACACGTAGAAGTAGACAAGAATAGAGGTAGAAGATATGACACTTACAAGAATATCTTGTCCAATCCAACCATAAGTAGAATTTCGATAAACAGCCCAGACAACAGCAAAAACAATGCAGAATGGAGACACAGCCAAAGTTAGGTATGAGACTGCTCCCAAAACAGGGACTTTGATACATGACTCTCCAGCGCGCTTGAACCACCTGGTCAGATATTCTAAAATTAGTTTAACCAGAATAAAAACCTTTTCATACTAGAAAGTCAATGCGACAACAAAAATCTATGTCCTTTGCAACAACCAACTTCAGAAAGGGAAAGTTACATTACAACAGAAAGAAACATGACCAGCTGGTCAACATAATCACCGAGGTGTAAGTTCTGATCAGTCATGGAAAATGGGAAGTTCAACATCTCGCCTTCCGTGAAACAAAGAATTGAATGTTTTAGTTTATTTAAATTTCGGGTGTACCACAGTTCGACAAGAAAGCGCATTTGAATGCTTAGGATAAAGGCTTCATACATAAATCGGTTTTACATTCCATCTTAAGAGCAGACTGGGATCTTAAGACTTTTAATTAAAATGCCTGTATATATTTGGGAACAACCCATCGAAAAATGAATTGTAGCTTCAACTAATCTAAATGTCTATTTTAAATCCAAACTTACATGAATATTTACAAATAGCCAGAAGAAAGCCCCCGTGTACTGATGTACATGTGTATTAAAATAAAAGATGCATGGGGAGAGAGAGAGAGAGCAAGGGAGAATTATGAGTGTATTTGTATTATACCTCGACAACAAAGCAACCAAACAAGTTTGCAGGCCCTGTGGATTAAAGAATAATGTCAAAATAGCATTGCAGCAAGAGACGAATATGAAGATATCTTGTCGGACCAAGGTGAGCACATGGAAAAGATAAAAGATAGAAATGAAGTAAGTATGAGCATAGAAAAGGCTCAACATACCTCTACCCCGCCTATGCAGAAAAGAACCACCAAAAGCTCAATGAACCAGTAAGACATGAGTTTGTAAAGTAACACTAGCAAGCACGAAGCAACCACGATGAACAGAACGGCAGAGGTTGTACTAATGTTTACAACACTACTGAGACCAGATCTTGTGTTGGGAACTCCATCGACAGCATCCTACGTTGTAATCATAACTACTCAAATCAGAGAAACAATAAAGCTAGTGCTAGTCCCCAATAGGGTGTAATGGGTAACCTTCAATAGCTTGTCATGTTCGGCAGCAGCTTCTCTGGCACTCCAGGCTGACCAATAGGAGGCACACAAGATAGTTCCAACAGCCATCAACCATAGGAACACTTCAGCTATATCAACTAATGGCCTCCGAGGAGAGTAAAGCTGTAGAGACACTGTATGCAAGAAGAGAATACAAAGCAGAAGAATGTTGTCAGTTAGATCAAAATATTCGTTGGTGCCTGTTCAGCAAAACCAGAACAGAAGAGGTTTACCTGGGTCATTAGTCAATAGCATTTTCTCCAAGGTCACACCAGCATCCTGAGGCAGCATAATTGCTGGTATGTGTATATTTAGGTCTGTTTCATCTGGTTCACATACCATCTTGTAAAGTTCTGCACGAATGTATAGGAAATGATGAATGATCAACGAACATCAAGTGAAAAGCCAACGCAGCTTTAGAGTCCTACATTACATAATACCCATTCTATAACTGCTAAAACATATCCCATCGAAGGAATCTAGTTGGTGTCATGCATTCCAATTCTAACTACACGATTCACATAGGGCCAAACAGATGACGGAGAGCCAAAACAGAACACAAAGAAGAATTATTTGTACAGAAGACTAGTATAATACAGAATAACAGCAACATGTATCATCCAATTGTAAAGATAAGTCTAAAACTGGTGATAGGCATCATGATATGAAGACCATAATACATGAAACTACCATATAATTTGTCGGATTTACAGTGGAAACTGGAAATTAGTAGATATGAGAACACTGATCAAAGTATGCTAAGTAAGAAATACAATTGGCATGCTCCTATAAGTTAGCAAACATGATTATATGGTCCAAGGCCAACTTTCTAAGCTTAAACAAGAAAAGAAGGCTCGTCGAATTCGCATTTTGGTTGCTCTTATCATATATTGCATATCAACAATTATAAGGCTCACCTTTTTGGTTATTTATGATAAGGACAGCAGAAGCACCAGCAGCCTGTGCATTATTGGCCTTTGCAGTGAATCTGCAACCGCCTCTATCAACCATGATAACATCTCCAACAAGCTGACAATCTCAAATATATCAGCATCACAGTAACATTGAAAAGAGAAGAAAGCAGTAGCACGGGAAACATGAAAGATCATTCAATTGACTAGACATGGAATAGTTGATATGGAAAGGTAGAAACCTTGTTCTTTGGCGGTTTGCAACAATCTCGGGGATCTGAAAGAGTAAGACGAGTCTGGTTAGCGTTCTTCTCCTTTGACACAATAGTCGTGCCAAATCTAGCACCAACACCTACAAATTCAGCATCCTCAACTCCGTTCACCCAAGTTTGAACTTTCACCTGATGTAAGCAGTTAATGTACAAGTCAAACTGGAGAGAAATACAGAATCATAGCTCTACACATAGTAAACGTAAACCGTTATACCAATTACATGCCCTAAACTAGGATGCAGTTCATATAAACCCAGCAACCTAAAGTCAGAGAGCACTGAGGAAACTTGACAATGAAGTTCAATTATTAGCCTAAAAGATGTAACAAAAAAGTTTCCTTGTGAATTTTTTCACTTTCAATAATGAACTCCGGCAAGAAATGAATAACTGAACATGAACACTGTTAAGTTATTATCAAAATCATCATCAACGATTCCCAATAAATAAAAAATTTAGCAATGATCGGTCTACATCACCCGAGAAGACGCAATTTACCGTTGTCACAGCAGGCAAATTCGAACAACAGATAAGTAAAAAAACTCCATTTAGAAAAACATTCAACCATTTTCACCAGCAACAAAAGCATTGCACAAAGATGTCTACCAACTAATGAGAAACTGCGGCAACTACGAGCAAAAACACCAAGGAAAGCCCAGTTGAGAAAAATCATCATAATGGAGAAACGAAGAGACAAGTGGTTAGGCAGCTATAGGAACTGATTTGGGGGGAAAAGGTTGAATTTTTACCAAGACGAAGTCATTCTGACAGCCTGGCTTCTTGGGAGCTAAATTATCATCGTGAACTATATCCCCTGCCCTTGCAGAGTAGGGAGCTAAAACAATCGCTAAACAGATTAGCAAGCTCAACTTCAGAAAATCCATGGAGTCCTTACTTCTGGGTTCTCTTCTTGCACTTCACATCACAAAATTGAAAGCAGAGAGGAAGATAGAAGATTTGGCTTGTTTCAGAGAGTAAATAAAATAATGGGTTGGGGACAAAGAGTTGAACTTATGAGGAAAGTAGAGAGAAGATGGATGGGATCTGTATACGCATTTTAATGTGGGACGTAAGGAGAACGGAAACCCGAAATGGTGGAAACTGACGTTAAATTATCTAATACTACATAATATAAAATAAAAGATGCATAACAATGTGGGCTCCGTGCATTGACGGTGGATGCGATAACGGCTGAGACGGTTGCTGAGTGCCGAACGGTTAAAATCCCGCGGGAAACTATACAGACCGTCTTTTTAGTTTTATATCGTATTAAATAAAATTATTGTTTTTTTAACAAATTAAAACTTTCGATCAATATAAAATAAAATTTTAAAATTAACTGAATTTCTAAACGACATCTTGATTTTTAATTAAACGACGCCCTAAATGAAAATGAAGTGAATTTCTAAATTATCCTTCAATAAAGTTCGAAAACTTATAAGAAGTCCAATCTTCGACAAACTCAATCATTCTAAAACCAATCCGAAACTCGACAAGAAGCTGAAGATCCTAATTCGAAGATTCGACGAGAAATCGAAGATCCGAACTTCAAGATTGACGACTTTCCGATCAGGTAACCCTAAAATAATGCAACTTTTTAATTATAAAAAAATTCCAGACAGACGGCGCCGCCGTCCTTCCGAATTTTTTTTAAACTGAAAGGGCCAAACGGACGGCGGGGCCGTCCGCTGTCCGTTTGACCCGTTCAACCCCAAGAAAAAAGTTTAAAGTTTAAAATTTCAGACGGACGCCGCCGCCGTCCGTACGAAATTTTAATTTTTTTTAATAATTGCAATTAGTTGGGGATTAGGGTTTAGGATTTGAAATGATAATTAGTAGAATTATGTAGGTGTAATTAAATTAATTATCTCATAATTAGTTAAGTTTATATTTAAACAGTTTAGTATAATTGAAATGAAAATCCAATTGATAATTAGTGTCAATTAATTAAGTTTAGATTTTATAGATATGTAACTAATTACAGAATTTCGTTAAATATAGTTTCTGAATAAAATGACAAAAGATAAAAACGGTGATAAACAGTATAGCACTGACCATATAGAAGAAGAGACTGATGGAATTTAGAAAATGAGAGTGAAGGGCAAGTCAATGGAAAATATTAATCAGCGAGCCGAGCGTGCTATTATTACTTTGAATAGGAGACTTCAATAAAATAAATCAGAGGATGATTGTGGTACCCCTTCGACTTATCAGGATTCTTTCTCCAACTCCGTCAATAAAAAACTTTCACTCACAATCTACCACCCTTGATCGCACGACAAGTCTAAATGGGCAATTACACTTTTTTGACTTCGTCGCCCGTTCGGCGGATCTGAACCCTCAAACTTGCAAACGGGTCAACAATTTCGCTAGACTAAAAATATTCACAACCGGTTGCCGATAAGGTTCGGACCGGTCAGTGATTGAGCTGTTCAATTCATTGTTAATACCCCCATACGGGTAAAGTCTGAAGGCTGAACGTCAATGAAGGAACCTGGTCACAGGCCTGATCCAGAAGATGATTTCCTGGAAATCTCCTGAAGATTCTTCTCCTGGAAATTCCATTCGTGGTCTGGAAATAGGTTTCTATCCAGAACACTTTCAGAGGAAACAAGTCATTGGACACGGTTGAGCTTCAACGCCTCATTTGAAACCCAGTCTTCTTTAGTTTACACTCGCGATTTGTTGTCGATGCTTAGTACATTTGCCATCTCTGAATCAGCTCGGTTCTCACCAGTATGACCATAACTCTAGCAGGTTTGATTCAAAGGTGCACTTGGCTGAGAGGAAAACATGAATGAATGATATATATCACTCTCCAAAATGACAAATGCAGTTGCGTATGTTGGTTTGTTCATAAAGTTGTGAAAGAATGGGATATGATGGATTTTTCAAGCACGGTGGAGGTGAAGTTTCCCGAGATTAAGACCGACTCGTGGTTCAACGTCATCGCTAAGTGGGATGAGTGCAGGAATGCATGTGATACGGAAATGGTAAGAGAGGATCACTGATAAGTTGGATGAGTGCGGGAGTGCAAGTATAATGAATCTATAGTCCGGTTTTAATAATAGTTTGGAATGGACAAATTGCTGTGTTGAGCTGAGCTGTTTGATACCAGAAAGTGATGCAGAAATGGGGAAAGAGAATCACCAGCTCTGAGTGAAATCAATAGTCCGACTTTAATAAGACCTAAATCGTGGTAATGGTAACTCCTGGACTTCAAGGCTTGCAAAAAACTTGAAAAAGAAGACCCAAAGAACAAAGCTCAAACCATACCATATGATCAGAACATTAAGGATATTCCAAGCTTTTCTTCTGGTTGTAGATTGAGGTACTTTGCGCACTGATTTACAGGTCTCCTTTTCTGGTGTTTTACGGTCTCCTTTTCTGGTATGAATCCCACTGAACATGGTACATGTTCCATTGAGTTCGATTCCTCCTTCTAGTGAGTGATTAGTAAGAGCCTTCAGCTTGTGCTTAGAAAATCGGATCCTCTTCCGAATATTTCACTTTGTGCTTAGGATAAACTCGTGTTTTGCACAGTGAGCCTGTAAACTTTGCATACCTACACGAAAATCGTCATTAACAGGTCCATTGAATGAGACCCAAGTTTGAATTTTACGTGCACCCAATAAAAGTAGAGAAAGGGGATCAAATTGGATACTCCTCAATATATGTGGTTCCTTCCATAGGGTCCGTAGGGTTCGTCCAGAAGAAAATAACAGATGACTGGTAACATAGATGAGCTCAAAAAATATCACTCAAAGCTAGGGGACGGAATAATTCATCTTTCATATCATACTCGTGTGATCTTTTGGTATTTATAGTACCCTTCTTGAATCATTGAATTAGCGTTCACATGTAGAATCTTTTACCGGCGTAATTACGCCAACCATGCATACTTTATCAGGTTGCAGACATATTAAAACTAGTACCTTTGAAACAGGCAGACGGACGACCAATCCGCACGGTTCCCTCCGGTGACCCTTTCACATGCTTACTTAGCATCATTACCATTTTCTTTGAAACACCCACTTCAAGATAGCAACTAGCATCTTTGAAAGAGGCAGAAGGGCGACCAGTCATATAGACTGTGTGATATATAGTTCCCTTCCAGGACCCCTTTCAAATCCTTACTCAATACTATATCCAATTTCACCTTTCACTTGAAACGGGAACTTCGAGATAGCAACCCGTACACCTGAAATAGGCAGAATGAGAAACACTCAACATTGTTTCCTTCTAGGACCTTTTTCAAATATAAGATGCAAGAACAAAAAGTTAGCATAATCAATGCAGCAACCAACCACCATGTACCTACACTTGAAATCATAAGTGGCTATGGACTGTTGCAAATACATCAAGAAAATCAATTTTGACATCACAAACTCACGTGAAATTCACTAGCCATGGTGTTGCTCTCGTTTAACACTTTATCATGACAGGTCGGATTGAAGAATCACATTGCAAATACTAGGCAACTCATTAGCTGCCATGATAATACTTGTTCTTGTTCTTTCAGAAACATCTATGATTTCACAATTAGATTGCTCTAGAAGGGGGAATATGATTCACCAATGGCTATTCTGTTTCTTCCCTAGATCCTCCTTCAAATCCTTACTCAATATTATATCCAATTTCACCTTTCACTTGAAACAAGGACTTTGAGATAGCAACTAGTACATCAAGCAGAAGGACAAGCACTCTGTTTCTTCCCTGAATCCTCCTTTAAATACCAACACAACCTTTGGCAACCACATAATAGTCACAAATGGCATAAAACTTGTACTTCTCGCTCTCTCAATTCATGTAACTGGCCACCAAAAACTGTAGAATTATCTTGTTAATTATTGTAATAGGGTTAGCTTTATCGGTTAATAGTCTAACCTAGAATTTATCCTGTACAGAGATTCTAACTGCTGTAGAATAGCTCGTAGGACTCAAACTCTGTAAGAGTAGTATCCTATTCTGCCTCTTCTCCTTTATAAGGAAGGTTGTACATTCATGTTAATATCATCGATTCATTCTAAACTCTATATGGTATGAGAGCCCACAAACTGATTCTGTTCTTCTCCTCAAATCTCCTCTCTGATATACGGTCTTCTCAATAATGGTCAACGACGAGAATTCAAACCCTTCTGCTGACTCTCATATTGTGAACAACGACGTCAACAACAACAATAACACCACCACCAAAACCAACAATAATAACACCAACAACAACAACGACGGGAACAATCCTCTTGTTACCATTGATGCTGTCATCGGAAGTATCACAAATAATTGTCTCAATGGAGACAATTATCTTCAATGGTCATCATCTGTGCTCAAGTTCATCTCCGGCAAGGACAAGAAGGGCTATATGTCCAGGAAAGCCGTTGCTCCAGAGGAAACAGATCCTCGCTTCATCACCTGGGATATCGAGCACAACATGATGCAGTCATGGCTACTAAATTTCATGATCACAACTATTGGTGAGAAGTTCTTGCTTCACAAACCTGCGCACGAAATCTGGGAGGGAGCTCGTCATACTTACTCCCATCAAGCCAACACTACTGAGTTATTCGAGATCGAGATTGTCTTCATGCTCTTCAACAAGGGGACATGACAGTCACCAATATTATGATGAGCTTAGCAAATATTGGATGCATCAAGACCTGTATGATATGCAGCTCTGGATCTGCAAAGAGGATTTAGTTCTTTACTAGAACATCCCAAGTCAAAGAGGACCATTTTCTTTCTGCTTGGTCTTAACCAATCTCATGACGAAGTATAAGGAAGGATCATGAGTAGAATCCCTTTTCCTGATCACAGAAGTGCCTTTGCTGAAGTCAAATGGGAAGAAAGTCGTCATAAGCTCATGATTACCGAGTCAAAGGCATCGGTTGAAAGCTCCACCTTGGAAGCCAGCCACTCCATCGACGCATGTAGTTATGTTGGGAACACTCAAGGGCATGGCTTAACAAAATCTGGCGTCTTGACCCTACTGCGATCATTGCAACAAGCTTGGTCATACTCGAGAAACCTACTGGAAGCTACATGGAAAACCAGCAAATTGGAAGCCCAAATTCGAGAGGGAGGCTAGAGCTCATGCTGCTGCAAATGAGCCACAGGAAAGAGGATTCTTTACCAAAGCACATCTGGAACAACTTCAGCGGATGATGTCTGACTAAAAACTGTCCAGCCTTCTACATGTGCGACTAAACTCTACACTAGTCTCTTTGTCACTCAAGGTAAAAATTCTGCTACGTTTTTAGCTCACAAACAATTCAAGGATAATTGAATTGTCGATTCTGGGGCCACGGAACATATGACTGGATCCTGGATCCCAAGCCTTACTACATCACATTCAGCCATGTCCAGGAAAGGCGGGGGTTCGCATTGCAGATGGCACCTTAGCTCCTGTGGAAGGCATTGGGACTACCTACCTATCCCCACATTTAAAATTATTTCCAGTCTTATTTGTGCCTAAACTTAATTGTAATCTACTCTCGGTTAGTCAGCTCACAAAGGATTTTAATTATGAACGGACTTTTGGTCCCTTTAAATGCATGTTTCAGGAGACGGGATCTCGGAAGATGATTGGCGAGTCTGAGGTGTGTGATGGGCTCTATCTTCTGAAAACTAGCATGATCAACAACCAAGCATCAGAAGAGAAGGTCCCCACGTCAGTGCATTTGGTTTCTAGTTTAAATCAGTTAGAGTGTCCAGTCATGTTATGGCACCATAGGCTAGGTCATTCTAGTTTCAGTTATCTTAAAAAATTGTTCCCTCGGCTATTCATCAATAAAGGTCCTCCATTTTTCTTCTGTGATATCTCTCAGATGGCTAAGCATACCAAAGCCGTCTATCCGAGTCTCCATTATCGTCCATCAAGTCCCCTTTCTATCATTCACAACGATATTTGGGGTCCTTGTTCTTTCAAGACCTTTAATGCTTATCGGTGGTTTATCACCTTCATCGATGATCATACCCGTCTCACTTGGACCTACCTTATGAAATCAAAAACTGAAACTGTATCTATCTTATAACTTTCCATAAACAGGTTTCAACGCTCTTTCATACACCCATTAGAATCCTTCACACAAACAATGCCTGAGATTAATTCAATAATTCCTTAGGCAAATATCTCTCCGAATAGGGTATCACATATAGTAGTTCGTGCCCTTACCATCCTCAACAAATATCTCTTCGAAAGGAAAACCGTCATCTTCTCGAGGTTGCAAGGGCGTCAATGTTAGTTTCTAATATCCCAAAACATATGCGGGGTGAAGCGGTGTTGACTGACATATCTTTTAAATCACATCACTAGTCAAAACCTAAAGTTCAAGACCCCTCATGCCATCCTCTTCAAAAGTTTCCCTAAGTGACATGCTATAAAGCCTTTTTCCATTTGGATCCTTCTCTCCGCACCAAGCTTGATTCGAGGGCCATTCAGTGTGTGTTCCTGGGATATTCCATAAATCACAATGGTTATTGGTGTTATTCGCCTACCACTCAGAAAATTTATCAGTCCAAAAATGTTACCTTCTTTGAGACTCGGCCATTCTATTCTCAATCTCCGACTCAGGGGGTGATTCTGAATCAGCCCTCAATTTTGAATATCATCTCCTTAGATCCTAATAGTGTCGTAGAGCCCTTAGTCTACTAAGTGCACTGACAAAGATCCTCAACCTCTTCTTCTGGTCTATCAGAGAAGAAAGAAGACAAAAGCATCCACCAGACACCCTCTGGTTGGTCAATCATCTAACGAGACTATATCCTCCCAAGAGGACTACATCACGAATGAAGTTGTTGTGAATGAAGTTGCTGGTAACCAGGATGAGCAAACAACTGAGAATGCAACTCCTGAAACGGAGCCAGAAATGAATGAAGCTGAGGAAAAGGAGGATGCTGAACTGGAACTACCTATTGCTAAACAGAAATCTATGTGAAAAATGCAAAGCTTTCGTTAGCAGTATGGATGAAGTGGTTGGGATTAGTAGCTAAGCTAAAGACAGTTATTGTTCTCTTGAGTTTAGTAATCAATCTGGAGTGGTCTCTCTACCAACTAGACGTTAAGAATGCATTCTTAAATGGCGATCTAAGTGAAGAAGTGTACATGAACGTGCCAGCTGGTGTTATCACAGAACCAGGGAAAGTGTGCCGACTGAAGAAAACCCTATATGATTTAAAACAATCTCCAAGGGCATGGTTTGAGCGCTTCTCTCAAACAGTAAAAGGGTGTGGCTATTACCAATGCCAAACTGGCCATATAAAACATGGTCAGACTGGAGAATTAGCCATCCTAATCGTTTATGTAGACGGTATCATTCTCACAGGAATTGGTGAGCAAGAATTCATAATCTAAAAGGCAAACTAGCGTCTAAATTTGAAATAAAGGACCTTGGGAACCTATTGTATTTTCTTGGCATGGAAGTAGCCAGATCTAGCAAAGGTCTGATTTTAACTCAAAGGAAAAACATCCTCGATTTACTGAAGGAAACTGGCATGACGGGATGCAAGCTAGCCAGTACACCCATGGATGATACAGAAGTTCTTGCATGATACAGAAGTTGCACCAGTGGACAGGGGGAACTATCAGAGACTTGTGGGAAGATTATTCCATTTAGCACATACACGGCCAGAAATTTCGTTCTCGGTCAGTGTTGTGAGTCAACATATGCACAACTCCAATGAGGAGCACCTAGAAGCAGTAATGCATATCCTAAGGTACCTAAAGGGGACACCCGGAATGGGACTGTATTTTGAAAAACATGGAGGACGAGCAATCTCTGTGTAGATCGACGCAAGTTGGGCGGGAAATCTAACAGATTGAAAATCAATGTCAGCCTACTATATATATGTGTGGGGGAACCTTGTTACATGGCGTAGCAAGAAACAAGGCGTAGTTTCAAGGAGCAGTGCAAAAGCGAAATACAGGGCAGTCGCAGATGGCTTGTGCAAAGGAATATGGCTAAATCGAATACTGGAGGAATTAAGGTTAGAAGACAAAGGTCATGTGAAGTTACTTTGTGATAGTCAAACAGCTTTAAGCATAGTGAAGAACCCATTTCACCATGATCGTACAAAACATGTGGAACTATATCACCATTTTATAACAGAGAAGGTGATGAGTAAAGTGTCTAAAATGGAATATTTTCCATCCAAACTGCAGATAGCTGACATCCTTACGAAGGCTCTCCCACGTGACTCATTCGACAACCTAAAGTGCAAGCTTGGTCTCCACAATATTTACAACCAAACTTGAGGGGGAGTGTAGAATTATTTTGTTAATTATTATAATAGGATTAGCTTTATCAGTTAACAGTCTAACCTAGAGTTTATTAAGTACAAAGATTCTAGCTATTGTAGAATAGCTAGTAGGACTCTAACTCTGTAAGAGTTGTATCATATTCTAGCTCTTCTCCTTTATAAGGGAGGTTATACATTCATGTTAATATTATCGATTCGTTCTAAACTCTATAAAGACAAAAACATTCATGTTAATATCATCAATTCATTCTAAACTCTACAAAAACATTTGTCGGTAGACCCACTTAACTTGCAACAAAATATCACCATTTGAATGCAATTTCGAAATGTAACAGAGATTCTGGCAGACATGTACTAGAGTTGCAGCAGTAAGCTTCAGATTACCAATAGATTGTAAAGAAAATTAAGGGATTGATTCCAACCAACATAAAAGCTACTTCAAATAGTAACTCGTGAGAAGTCTGTCAAACATAGAAGCAAATATCATGTTTTTGAAGCCAATAAACAACAACTAACATAAATGTTCATACAAGGCAGTTTGGCAACTCAAGAATAGACGTAGTCCCTTTCTAAGACACAAATATACAATGACTTCGAGAGTGCATACAGTAGACATCATTCTCGTCTATGACCCATTTCAAATGCTTCTTCAACGGTTTTTTCCTTTTCTTCATTTCACTTGTTACAAGGATTTCTAGATAATAACCAATATATTTGAAACAAGGTAGAATAACGACCAGTCAACGTGGTTTCCCTCTATGATCCCTTTTAAATGTGTACTCACCATTAGATATTTCATGTTCAACCTTACACTTGAACGTGGCAAATGCAACTAGTATATTTTGAAAATGGAAGAATGGGAACTTATTGATTTAGTTTCCTTCTAGGACCTCTTTCACATATTCACTCAACATTTACTTCTGTGTATACATACCCCTTCCAATATTGAAGAAATCCCGCGTATATTTATCTTAGTTAGATAATTACCATGTTAGACTTATTCTATTAGCTGTAGATATTTCCTTTCCCTCATTGATAAGAGCCCTAATTAGGAATAGGAAATTGCTCTCTGAACCCGTATATATTTAGCCTCATGGCTTGTCAATGAAAAGTAAAATATTCTCTCAATCCTTATGGTATTAGAGCCTTTTCTGAACCTGACTTAAAAAAGTCTTCCACCGCGAATTTTTCTCGGACAAGTCTTTTTCTTCTTTCTATACTCCGATCTGAGCCATGGTGATAAAAGGAACACTGAGCATGTCCGACAACGCTGGATCAGGTGTACTTGGAGATTCCAAAAGCACTATGGCACCGGCGACGACAACAAACTACTCCAGCTTCAGTTGACATACTCACAAAAGCACTTCCACAAGAACTATCAGATCATTTCAAGTTCAAACTTGGTCTGCACAATATTTACACCAAACTTGAGGGGGAGTGAAGAAATCCTGTATATATATATATGTCCTAGTTGGATAATTACCATGTTAGAGTTATTTTATTTGCTGTTCTATTAGCTGTAGATATTTCCTTTCCCTAATTGATAGGAGCCTTAACTAAGAAATTCCTCTCCTAGCCTGTATATATTCAGCCTCACAGCTTGCCAATGAAAAGTAAGATATTCTCTTAATCTTTAAATATATACTTTAAGGTACCAACACGTATATTTTGAAAGAGGCAGAAGCGTGACTAGCCAGCATGGTTCCCTACTAGGACCCTCTTCAAATGTTTACTCAACATCTCCACTTTCTACCTTTCACTTGAAAGATAAATTTCAAGACATCAACCGATACATTTGGAATAGGCAGAAGGTCCAACCAGTCTACATAGTTCCCTTTTAAGACCTCTTTCAAATGTCTACTCACCACTACATATTCACATTTCACTTCAACATCTCACAACCTGAATTTTTAACAAAGGTAAAAGGACCCTATCACTATGAAAAGTCCCTTCTATGACCTTCAACTGTCATGTTCCAGAATTGCAGCAACATGAATAGGCAAAAAGGCAAATCATGCTAGGCATGTTCCCTTTCTCGGACCTATTATGAATGCAAGCTTAATCGGAATGTAAGAAAATAGTCGCTTATAAGATTAAGGACGATTCCAAAAAGGCAGAAGGGCACAATGACTATGAAACGTTCCTTGTAGGACCTTCAACTATCGAGTTCCAAAACCGCAGCAACATGAATAGGCAGAAAGACAAATCAAGCTAGGCATGTTCCCTTTCTAGGGCCTAATATTAATGCAAGCTTAATCGGAATACGTAACCAATTGATCGCTTATAAGATCGGGGACAATTCCGACAAATGCAGAAGGGCACAATGACTATGAAAAATCCCTTCTACGACCTTCAACTGTCGAGTTCCAGAACTGCAAAAACATGAACAGGAAGAGAGGCAAATCAAGCTTGGAATGTTCCCTTTCTAGGACCTAATATGACTGAAAGCTTAATGTGAATACATAATCAATTGATCGCTTATAAGATCAGGGACGATTCCAACAATGAAAGAAGAGAAAAATGACTATGAAACGTCCCTTCTAGGACCTTCAACTGTCGAGTCCAGAACCGCAACATGTATTGAGAATCAGTGTCTTATTCTAGGATTATTGTCTTTCCTTATTTATTTTCCTTGATTAGGAAGTTGGTATCCTAGTTAATTGGCAGCCACGTCCAATTAAGACTCTGCCCCTTTTATTTCAGACTCTATATAAGAAGAGTCGTCTGTATTCATTCAATCAATAAGAAGAGAATTCTTACCTCAAATCTTAGCATGGTATCAGAGCCTGGTTACAATGTGGTCATCAACTTATTTGGTCTGTAACAATGTGGTCATCAATATTTAAAATGTAAATTACTTATCACTTCCTACTCGTGAAAGGAGGTAAATGTGTGTGGATGGTTTGAGTGGTAGATGAGATGCCTTAAATACTGTTGAAGGTCCTTGGGCCATGGTGGCACATCAGGAGGTGGGGAGCAGGTGGAGGTTGGATCTGGGCCTTTGATGATGAACGGCTAGGGATTGCCTAAGTCTGTCTCATAGTGGACCGACGATTTGCCCTCTGTGGTGGCGTGCGTCTGTCCCTTGATGTGACTCACTAACTTCTGATGGAGAAGAGTGGAGGGACATGCCCCATCATACTAACTGATCGTGCAGCCGGTTCGAAGTTATGGGTTGCTGGACCAGGCCACTAGGCCAAGGGCCATCAAGTTATACTTCAGAAAGCAAGCTCACAAAGAAGAAATCTGCCTATGCAGACTCTAGCAGGGTTGGGAATTGTCTGCTTATGTTTGGAAGAATCATCTTGCACATTAAGGAGTAAAAACCAATCATTGGACTCCCATAGTAGACTGTCGTGCATCAGCACAGGGAGCTTATGACGGAGTATGGCTGGATAGAGTGCTAAAGGAGCTAAATGCCATAAATGAGGAGTCAGTCAAAATGTTATGTGACAGTCAGACTGCAGATTGGAGATTGCATTGTTAGAAATGTGGAGAGTCTAATTTGAATAGCAGTGATTAGTGTAGAATAGAGTTAATAGTTAGAGATATAGCCTAAGTAACTAACGTATGGGACAAGGACTCTACTTCCTCTCCTATAAGAGGAGCCAAGCCTGTTAACTCTATCTCTGTTCTATTCTCTAGATCATACATTATGTGACTACTATAACACTGTAGCCTTGTTCATTGGATTGTGCTTTGTTGGATTTGTAAGAAAACTAAACTTAAATAATAATTGAGCAAAAGAAATAACAAACTTAGGCAGCATTTATCACCTTGGCTAGGTAAGTAAAACTAATCTCCCAAGCTATTGTAGGCCTTACTATGAAATGTTCTTTCATGTTGAGAACGAGAGAATTAATATTAATTAGAAGTTCCTTTTCTGTATTTGATTAGGAAGTTATTATATTGATATAGTAATTGAGTCCGAGAAGGACTCAAAACCCTTTACTATAAACCCTATAAGTATAGGGTTAACTCTATTGTAAGAAATCAATAGAGAAGATTAACACCTTATAATTTGTCATGGTATCAGAGCAGGGTTGGAACTCCAGAACCACTCGCTTCGCCGCCGGCCAACTCTCTCTCTCCTAAACTTCTATTTCTCTTCTTCGTCTTCTTCTTCTTCCAAACAAGCAACCATGAATGTCGGAGGAATCAAATTCGGACAAGTTGGTGAGGTTGTGACCACTAATGATAGCACCGATGCTAGTCAGAGTCATACCAATAACACAACTCCCACAAATCCTCCAACCAATGAGTTTGCTGCTTTCATCACAGCACACAAGTTGAATGGTGAGAACTATGTGCAATGGTCATAGTCACAACTGTCTTGCACACAAAGACAAGGAAGGCCACATCAATGGAGACCTTCCAGCTCATGCTCAAACACAAGCCACATATAAGGCTTGGAAGATCAACGACAACCTTGTGAAATCATGGTTAATCAACACCATGGAGAAAAACATAGGTGAGTTGTATCTCCTTCACAAAACAGCAAAGGACATCTGGGATAATGTCGATGATGCCTACTCCAACACGGATAATACATCTGAAATCATGGAGATTGAAACAAGGTTGTACAACCTGAAGCAGGACAACATGACGGTTTCCGAGTATCATAATACTTTGGCTAACCTATGGCTTCCGATGGATATGTACTGTTCCCCTAAATGGGATGTGTACCGCGGATGCTGCTGTTTATCAAAACCTACTGGATCAGACCCGTATTGTTCGGTTCCTTCTTGGATTGAACAAGGATCTTGGCGATGTAAGGGGACGAATCATGGCAACATAACCGCTTCCAGATCTAAGGAAAGCCTTTGCCCAAATAAGATGTGAGTCCAGTCGTCGCAAGATCATGTTGCCTGAACAGCTCAAGCCTATAAATGACGGATCAGCACTTGTAGCTCGTAATGCTCCCAAGAGCAATAAATACTGCGATAACTGCAAAATGCATGGTCACATTTGAGAAGAGTGTTGGGGACTCCATGGAAGACCCTCTTACCAGCAGACTCAGGGTAGCCAACCTAAGGAAAAAGGAATAACCTAAACGTGGAAACCTTGCAGAAAAAGGGAAAGAAAGCAGCAACAACTCGCAAGAAGCATTTTCAAAGGGAAAAATTGAGATTCTGGAGAAGATGTTCACAAAATTTGCAACATCTTCAACAGAGAAATCAGTTAACCTAGCTGCAAACCAATGTACCTTATCACGTGCCAATGCTACTAGAATTCAAGATGATTCAATGTGGATTTTGAATTCTGGATGCACCGATCATATGACAGGAAACCTAAACCTCTTATGGTATATTCAACCCTACCATAGAAACTCAGGGGTATGGATTGTTGATGGAACCCTTGCACCCATCCAAGGAGTTGGGAAAGTGAAAGTGATTCCATCTATGACTCTGTTTCCTGTCCTCTTTGTTCCCAAGCTAAATTGTAACCTTATGTCTGTTAGTCAGCTAACCCGTGATGTAAAGTGTAAGGTTGTCTTTGGTGATGGGATGTGTGAGTTTCAGGATTCAACTTTGGGGAAGATGATTGGCAGAGCTGATTTGGTCGAGGGACTATATGTTTTGAAGGGAGCTGCATCAAGCTGCAAGGCTGCTCTAAGCTCTCAGATTAGTAGTACAGACGATAAAGTTATGTTATGGTATAGTAGGCTTGGTCATCCAAGTTTCGGATATCTTGAACGATTGTTTCCCAGTTTATTTACTGATAAAAAGTCGGTTCAATACACCTGTGAAGTCTGCCAATATGCCAAACACACTATATCGGTTTATTCTCAAGTCCCGTACACTGCCACAACTCCATTCTCAATCCTCCATAGTGATATTTGGGGATCCTGCCGTGTCACGGCTCTGAGTGGGGCTCGATGGTTTATTACCATGATCGATGAACACACCCGCATGACATGGACATTTCTGATGAAGGATAAGTCCGAAACTGCACAGGTGTTTCAATCCTTCTACTCAATGGTCAAAACCCAATTCCACACTCAGATCAAAGTCCTCAAGACAGATAATGCCAAGGATTAAACACTCACCTTGGCTCACTCCTTACAACCCAAAGGATCAAACACAACAGTTCCTATGTAGATACACCTAAGGAGGAATGGCATAGCCGAACGGAAGAATCGTTAGCTCTTGGAAACGGCTCGAGTTATGATGTTTACCACTAATACTCCTAAGTATTTGTGGGGAGAAGCCTTGCTCACGGCAACCTACTTGATCAACCGACTTCCCAGTCGGCCTCTCAACTATAAGGTACCACGATAAGTGCTTCTTGATGCTTACCCTCACATTCATGCCTTTTGTGGGAATCTGAATTTGAAGGTGTTTGGTTGTACGGCTTTTGTGCATTTGTATGCACATCGGCGGGGTAAATTGGATCCTAGATCCATGAAGTGTGTGTTTGTTGGGTATTCAGCTCACAAGAAGGCCTATAAATGCTACTCACCTCATACTAAGCGATTTTATCATACTATAGATGTGACATTCTTCGAACATGAAGCCTATTTTCCCAGTCCAGCTATTCAAGGGGAGAACACCGTCACAGAGGCAACAATTCGGAGGGGCGGGGGGGGGGGGGGGGGGGGGGGGACACTGCTCCTAACACTTCTACGCAACCACAGTCACAGCTGGAATTGTTGCTATGGGATATTACACCCGCTGCTGTTCCTCATAGACCAGACGTAAGTGCAGTTTCTACTCCCACCAACACTTCTTCTTTGGAAGGACGACCTCCAATCGTTTAGACTTACCATCGAAGGACAAGATTGAGTGATGCATAGGGTGGCCATCCTACTGGACAAGAGGATGTTGTGGAAACAATTCCAGAACCTAATGCTGAAATCCTAGTGGAGTCCACAGTTGACACGGAGGATGTTCACACAATAGCTGATGAGGGTGACCTATACCTTCCCATTGCCTATCGCAAGGGAGTCAGAGAGTGCACTAAACATCCTGTTAATCGGTACGTCAGTTATAGCAAGTTACGTCCAAATTATAAGGCATTCCTTGCTGATCTGGATACGTTAAAATTCCTAAGAATATCGAAGAGGCCTTGAGTGATCCAAAATGGAGAAAGGCTGTGGAATGTGAGCTCCAAGCACTACAGAAGAATGAAACTTGGAGTATAGTTCAGCTCCTTAAAAGGAAAAAAGGTAGTTGACTGTAAGTGGATATTTACTGTTAAATATAATGCAGACGGTAGTATTGACAGGTATAAGGCCAGATTGGTGGCAAGGGGATTCACACAATCACAAGGCATTGACTATCAAGAAACATTCGCCCCAGTAGCGAAGCCAAACACAATTCGAGTTCTCCCTCTTTGGTTGTGAATCTTGATTGGCCATTATTCCAGCTTGATGTGAAGAACGCCTTTTTAAATGGTGATCTAGCAGAGGAAGTGTACATAAATGTACCAGAAGGATTAGCTGGAAGAGGACCAGGGATGGCATGTAAGCTAAAGAAGGCTTTGTACGGCTTGTAACAGTCCCCAAGAGCATGGTTTGAACGGTTTACAAGCTTTGTTAGGATCAGGTGGTTATCAACAATGCCAGACTGATCATACATTGTTCGTCAAACACAGCTCTAGCGGGAAGATGTCAATCCTAATTGTATACGTGGATGATATCATCATCACAAGGAATGACAAAGCTGGAATTCAGAATCTGAAGAACATGCTAACTGGTGAGTTTGAGATTAAAGACTTGGGAGCCGCCGTTATTTCCTTGGAATGGAAGCTGCCAGATCGAAGGAGGGTCGCATCATGTGCCAGCGCAAGTACATCCTGGATCTCCTTACGGAGACTGGATTACTTGGCTGCAAAGCAGTTGAAACACCAATGAAATATAATAAGCATTGGAGTCGGGGTGAACTCAACAAACCCACAGATCGAGAACGATATCAGAGACTTGTAGGGAAGTTAATATATTTGTCCCATACAAGACCTGATATAGCTTTTGCAGTGGGGATTGTAAGCCAGCAAATGCAGAATCCCACTGAAGAACAAATGGAGGCAGTCATTAAAATTTTTAGGTATCTTAAAGGAACACCTGGTCTAGGATGGAGATTCAGGAAACACAGACAGAGGAATTGAGGTATTCACTGATGCAAGCTGGGCAGGGGAACTAACTAATCGGAGATCAACTAGTGGGTATTGCACTTATGTGTGGGGGAATTTGATAACATGGAAAAGCAAGAAACAACACGTTGTGACTCGAAGTAGTGCAGAGGCAGAGTACAGGGCCCTTGCACTTGGAGTATGTGATGGTATTTGGCTGGAGAGGCTTTTGAAAGAACTACAAGTTGAATCAAGAGGACCAATTGCTATGAGAACAGATAGTCAATCAGCAATCAGCATTGTTAAGAATCCAGTGCACCACGATTGAACCAAACATGTAGAAGTTGACAGACGGTTTATTTCAAAGAGAGCTGCTAATGGAGTCATTGAAGTCCCTTATGTTCCTTCCGCAAAACAGACAGCATACCTACTCACTAAAGCTACCTCAAAGAAAGTACTACAGTATTTGAAGAACAAGTTTGATTTATGTTGAATTACAGCAATAAGTAGATTGTGAGTAG